>JXSR01S031213.1:124891-138661 GCA_000969725.1 Ophiothrix spiculata
ATAGATAGATAGATAGATAGATAGATATGTCGAAATGTTATTAACCACTGCCAAAAAAGTCCGTTACTCTTTCTTATAGTGTAAAAACCGAGTTCTAAACAAAGTTATATTGAATGTGCACTCGCTGGTCACCGTCTTTTTATCCCTCAGTTACCAAGATCAGTGGGACTGAGTGCGCAAATCCTGGACCTGCCATAGAGACCTGTATACACTTACTCCGACAGAGAATGTTAATGTTGGTTTGAGTTACTAATGCATAGGACTTCAAAACCTTACAAGGTGGAAAATTCCAAACCCTGGCAAACTCTTGGTATAGCCATTTTTTTCAAAATGGCCGTCAAAATAGCATAGTTTCATCATTATAAATCATTTATAATAACTGGTAAATCGCTTAATACCCGAAGTTATCATGCTTTTTTTGTGTGGATCAATCAGAAATGCCTTTTCGAGCTATACCAAACTAAATAAAATTAAAATAAGGTCATACACATGTTTCAAATTCAAAACGGCTGCCAAATAAGCTACCAAACAGCAAATTTTCATGAAAATCAAGAAAAATAAGTCTTTGTAATGCCTTATATCATAACTAATCAATACAAAGTAACACCTAGGGTTACTGCAAGATCAATTGTACACAAATAATGACCTTTACATAGAAGCCTCAAAAGATCCAAAATGGCCGCCAAAACACACTTTTGTCGCTCAAAATGGATTAATAAAGCCATTAAAACAACACTGAAAACATGAAAAAAATAAATAATCAATAGTAAAAGGCGTTAAGGATTACAAAAGATCAAAATTTTTCTAAAATGTGTTCCTAACATCTTTCAAATCTTTCATAATGTGGTCCAAAATGGCCGCCAAAACATACATTCGTCGCTCAAAAGGAATTAAATGCCATTAAAACAGCACTGAAACATGAAAAAAAAATCAAATGACCAACAGAAATGACATTAAGGATTAGAACAGATCCAAAGGGTGTTCTTAAAATTTTTCAAATGTAATATGGTACCCACAATGAGGTCCAAAATGGCCACCAAAGTCCATGTATGATGCTCAAAAATAGATTAGATTGGCAATTAAACAATATTAAAAACATCAAATATTCAAAATAATCAATGGGGAAATGGCTTTGAGGCATAATAACAGTTCCCAATTTCTCTAAATGATTTTGGGATGACCAATACATTGTCATTGACATCCGAATTAGGCCTAACACAATCATATTCCATGCCTTTATAGTATAGAACATTGCATACACAACATTCACATCCGTTCTAATCCCTATTCGCTGATGATCAGATTGAAACTTGGGATAATAACTACAAGCCAAAAGGCAAAAACAAATATTCAACACATGAGCCCGCACATGAGTAAAAATCATAAATACATTTACATTATTTGAAATTTTTATTGAAAAAAATGGCCCCGGGGTGGGGGTTCTGACCTAGAAAGGGGTTACGGGTATAAGAAATGCCCAACAAATGATTAATTAATTGCTCAACACTTGATAAAAGAAAACACACATTAAGCAACATTTGGAATACAGAATAAACAAATGTCGAATTAAAACATGCAACTGTTGAAATTGCTCAACTTCAGGTCGATAGCAATTACTCAACTTTTGGTGTAAACATGTTTCCCAACAGTGTTGATGATTAATTACTCAACAGTTGAGTTGCCACCTCCTTGAGCAACGTTGAGTAAAATGTTCAGCAAATCTTTGCTCAGTTTTTTTGCAGTGTATGCCATTTGCGTCTATATCTTTGTGGCGATTTCATGCTTTAAATGCCGTTTCAATGCCACTTCAACCTCTTTTTGGCGGGTATTTTGGACCTTATTATGTATGACATATTGGATTTCTAACATGTTACTGACATACTTCAGTGAGAAATGTATCTGTTGTAATACTCAAAGCCATTTTTCAATGATTATTTTGAATATGTTATGATTTTTAACTATATTTGCCGATTTTAATACTGTTTTAATGCTACTCTAATCTATTTTCGAGCATAAAAAGGACCCTTTTGGCCATTTTGAAACTAGTTTTAACCCAAAATAGATATTCAAGATAGTGTGACCATCATTTGGATAAATTAGGACCTGTTCTAATCTTCAAAGCCATTTTCAATTGATTATCTTAATTATTGTATGTTTTTAATGCATTTCTGATTTATTTTGAGCAATAAAATGGATTTTAGCGGCCATTTTGGATATCATTATGAGCACCATATTGGATTTGAAATTTCTGGATTTTTTTATCCTTAAAACCAAAATTTACTATTATTCCGCTATTTTTTGTGTTTTCAGTGTTGTTTTAATGGCGTTAACCCATTTTGAGCAACGAATGTATGTTTTGGCGGCCATTTTGGACCACATTATGGGCACCATATTGGATTTGAAAGATGATGTGAATATCCTTTAGAGAAATCGGGATCTCTTCTAATCCTCAGAGTCAAAGCTATTTTCCATTGATTACTTTGAATATTTCATGTTTTCAGTACCGTTTTATGAATCTCTAACCTATTTTTGAGCTTTAAATAAGATGTTAGGAACACCTTTTGGAGAAATTTGTTTCTTTTATAATCCTTAACGCCTTTTATGTTTATGTTTTATGTTATCATGTTTTCAGTGTTGTTTTAATTGGCTACAATCCATTTTGAGCGACAAAAGTGTGCTTTGGTGGCCATTTTGGATCTACTGTGGGTGCTATATTGAAATATGTAAATGACATTATTTGTATACAATTGATCTTCAAGTAACCCTAGGTGTTACTTTCTATTGATTATTCATGATATTAGGCATTATAAAGACTTGTATTTCTTGATTTTCATGAAAATTTGCTGTTTGGCAGCTTATTTTACGGCCATTTTGAGAGCCATTTTGAATTTGAAACATGTGTTTGACCTTGATTTTATTTGGTTTGGTATAGGTACAGAAGCCATTTCTGAATGATCCACAAACCATTTCAGCATGATAACTTCGGGTATTAAGCGATTTACCAGTTGTTATAAATGATTTATAATGAAAATATGCTATTTTGGCGGTCATTATACCAAGAGTTTGCCAGGGTTTGGAATTTTCCACCTTGTAAGGTTTTGAAGTCCTATACATTAGTAACTCAAACCAACATTAACATTCTCTGGCGGAGTAATATACAGGTCTCTACGGCAGGTCCAGGATTCCCTTTAAGGATACTGCATGGTGGTCATTTAGTGTTATGATTTACCATTGAGATGTTTATTTGATGCAATATTCAACAAAGTGCTCTACATCTTGCGTTTTGATTAAACACAAATGGAAAGGTTATGTTTGCGGGTTTGATCATTCTGACTTTAATTGATGTTTAATTGTTTAAGGTTGTAAACAATTAAGAGTGCAATGTGATCAGAACATAGATATTTTGCTGTCATATAATGCTTTTTGGTCTTGATGTGTTATTAACTTTGCACGAAGATAATTTGTTAATACTCGATGATGGAAGGTTTCTTGAGACAAACACCAGCACGGAATACAAGTGTTTGAATTGTTTGAGAACATTTTCAAAGTCATATTGTTAAGAGGAACATTTCATCTACTGAAGACTAAAATCATCGAGAGGCACCCAACATTTGCAATAACACAGCATCCATTACTAGTTTAACCGACTTAACTGTACGATCTGCAGACGGGGGTTCAATTCCTGAAGTAATATTCGTTCACACATGCGTATACAACTTTGGAGAAACCTTTCGTATGCAAGATTTGTCATCGTCGATTCAGTCAATCATCGACTCTTACAAATCATTTTAGACTACATATGGGTAAGGACGCTCACAATACAGTATTGTCATTTATCAGTACTGCGGGTTAATTGGTCAGCAAATCTTCCAAAAAACAAATTCGAGTAATCATGGAAATTATAAGAGAAAAAAGGAAAAACCTTTTTGTAATTGAATACATCATATTTCGGCCATGATTACTGGGTTTGTGAATCCAGCAATCTCATTGGACAAAGTTTTCTCATCGTAACAAAATAGAGGGCAGAAAACTTTGCTACGATTCACTTGGCGCTTTGCAAACATTAAATTTACAAATTTACTGATCATCTTGGATTTAATAACCGAGACTTGAGAAGTAAAAATGTGGCAATTATGGTCGGTTATTATCGTAATTTGATATCATAATATAGATTAAGATATCATAGCCATGATTAGAATCACAGTGGTTATGATTATTATTATTAGAAGATTATTTTTTCGGGACATTCACGACTAAAACAACCAACATTGTTTTATTCAAGAATCGTTTTTTAGCATTATTAATGACAAAATTAAATTTTTAAAATTTTGGGATGACATAGAATTAGATTTGATGTTGAGTTCTTTGACGTCTGTATTCTTTTAGAAGTCGTAACAATTCGTTGGTAATCGTTGTCAACAACAGTGTGTTGCATGGATGTGAGTAGGAATAATTGTACCACCCGCACAAACTTCAAGTCACGTTTCTGTTGTCAAGACCAGTCGATAGCATTCGTCAGCCTTGGTCAGTATTTGCCGCCTCGCTACGTTGCTTACAGTTGTTCGTCGACGAGAAGTCGTCACCCAACGTCAAGCCAAACTCTTAATTTATTAGTAAGTCTGCGTTTCTTCCGGCACCCACTCGTCACTTGTTGCCGTGGTGTCGCTGAGACTCGTTACTATCCGTCAACAAACTTTGATTTTTCATCTTTACTCGTTGCTTGTCGTCCAGGATTCTGTGATTTTGGAATACGTTACCCTACGTCGAGGGCCATGTCGTCGCAATGTAACGCACCTTTCAATGCAATGTCTGAAAAAGCAAGATAATTATTGTTAATATATTATTGTTTTAAAGATTATATTTTCATACAATTAAAGCGTGAAATAGTTATTGTCTTTTTCTCACGAATCAGGATAATTGAATTATAGTTGTTGGAGTTCATTATTGAACGCGTTCTTAGAGTGAGCGTACATACAAACAAAACAACCTTGAAAATGTACGCTCGCGGCAGAGAGCATTTAGAAACGGGATGTATTTAAAATTTGGCAAAGTTTGCTCTAACTACTATGGTTTTGCAAACGATTGTTTTTCTACAGGCAAATACTTTATGGACTTTATACCTGTACAAATGTATTTAGACCGCAGTGATAGTCTATTTTAGTAATGTTTCAATTTGAACAACTGATATTACCACATTAGCCCCTCCTCTAGTCCCACCACACGTATCACGTCACTTGGGGAAAATCCAAGCCAAAATTGTCTTATCAGGAACATTTACTCGTAGAATTACAAAATTCTTTGGACACTGCGACACGACACAGGAACGGCAAAAATATTTCCCGGAATATATTGCATGATGCTTTTTTGCAAACTGTTTAGCTTACATAGTCGGCTCTATTGAAGTGAGAGCCGAAACTTCATAAATCTGGATAGTTATTGTTGGAAAGAAAAATGCCATGTGCCTGTCAATTCTGATCCAGGCCTGTTCTGATCTTCACGCCACACCTTTCGGGTATACCTGTGGCTGACCGTGACTGTAAAATTTGTTTGCGTATAATTTATAAAATGGTGAATTCAATTTATTGTCATAGACCATGTAGACGGTAGATATATCAACACGACATTCCGAGACAAGTCACTCTGTTCGGTAAGCCATATCTGGACATTTGATCTGGATTTGAAAGCTGAATATTGGGTCAGAATTCAAGAGGTAAGTGGTTCAAATGATTCGTGTCAAGATATTAATTCGCTGGTTCAAGTTGTTATTATTGATCACGGGGTATGGTACTTGTCCAACATGTCAAGGGACCAAGACCATGTTTATAAAATATCAAAATGAGTACTGACATGACTGAACAGTAAACAAAATTGTTAATAAAATAGTTTCCCATTTTTGTTAAATTAGCATATGTGTAAATTGTAATTCATTTTCATTGCGTCTACCAGTCCATGTAATCCTACTCTGAAGTCTATTCATATTTACAAAAGATTTGGACGTAGTAGTGAACTGACAATTTTGTAAACCCATTACAAACCATTTACAATTTGTAATTCTACCTACCGTAACATTAGTTTTTGTAATCCTCTAAAGGTGAACAATAGAAACGCTGTCATTTAACGAGAGAAAATGTTCACAGAAGTGCAATTTAACGGAACATTTCGTTCACACAAAGAAAACAGTCTGGGCGTTAACAAATTTGTAAATTGGTTGAAAATATCAACCACGTAAAAATGTTTTGAATGGGTTAGTTTATAGTTCTTTCTGAGGTACAAAATACTTTGTGCAACAAGTCTTTGTGATAACATTGATTCCAATGCATCTTCTAATCAATAACGGATAAACCACCAAACATTTATCACAGCCTCCGTTATTATTATATAGAAAATGCATAATTATATATCAGATTATAAGTTAACAACGACTTGTTGCACCAAATATTTGGTAGCTCTAAGGAACTATAAACTGACCCTATAAAACCAGCTTGATCAAGGACCATGACACTATTGATTTGTGTCATTCACCTCAGTGATGGTTATTTCCTGCTACAAATTATGAAAAAGGATTATGGCGGATTAAATCTTGTCAATGGTGAGTCAATTATGTAATTATACGAATTTGAATTTAATTGCTAATTTGTGTGTGGTCTTAGCCTCTCATGTGGAAATATTGTGCCCACGGTTAATCAGTTTTCAATTGTCTCCTAACAAATTTAGTAGAGTACAATTTGTTAACTAAAGCTGAACTAAAAACATGATTTTTTGATTGTTTGAGACCGACAATTTGTTTACAAAAACGTAAACTGGAAAATTGAACTCAATAAGTGATTGGCTTCAACGACTAATATTACACCGCCCTGGAAGCTTCTCCCGGTATTTCTCTAGACCTGCTAATTTGTCCGATATTCTTCAGCTTTCTTCTATCGATTCATGACCCTTGCCCTGGGAATGATCGGAACCCAAGGGGGAACTCGCACTTCCAACTCTGCAATTATGTAGGCCTATAATAGTCCTGATTGTACCATTGTTTTATCCCCGGGGGTTTTATCCTAGGACCATAAAACCATTTCGTGATTTAAAACAATGGCATATTAAATGTTATAATAGGCATAGGCTTATCATTGCACTGAAAAGAAATGGTCCAAATTTGACTCACGATGTTGCATTTTCTTTTCTTTCGAATATTATGCCCGGATATTATGATACCATTTATTCATTTTATAGAGACTATATTTTAGTTTCCCATCATTGTACCATGTCTGGAACTTGTCTTGTTGTTATTTTTATTACAACTTTGTTTGAGATAATATCATCCATGAATAATGATTATATAATCTTCGACTGAGTATTTTGCTGACAGCCCGATTGGCAATACAATGATAAAGATGTATACCCCCTTGCGGTCTGTTTAGGGATGCGTAAAATTGCATGATTATGATGTTAATTGATTTCACAATTTAGAATTTTCAAAATCGAAGGCTTTCGTGCCTAGCATGGTACTGACGGTACTGATGATATTATTATCATAAGTCTGTGTAAGAATATAGGCATGACATAAGGTCAAATGATTTTGCAAAAAGCTATTAATTATAATACGAGAAGAAGCGAGACTACACGAGAAGGCCCGATCAGGACACGCGGTGAAATTGGGTGAGTTATCGAAAAATACCGAGTGGACAGATTCTTTTTGGTAGAATAATCCTCCAATTTCGACCTGTGCAACATAAAATTAATGGTTTGATTTGAAAACAGACATCGTATTCTACCCAATATTTGAATAATTACAATGTTTCGCAGGACAGATTTTGAGATTTTTTCGGATAATTTTGCCATAGAGAACTTAGAAGATGGTAAAAGGATTGAAGTAAAAGTGAATGAAAATAAAATTCCACCTTTAAAAAGTGACATTATCTTTTCAGCTTCTTATCCGTGAATTATTTAATTTAAAGTTCTACAAACTTAATTCAGTCATGTTTTCAGTATGTAATGCTTTAGTTTATTCGTAAAAAAATAAAAAATGAAAAATTCATCCGTCGGAGTTTTCCGTAATTGAAGCCGGAAGTAGCTTCAACATGACAAAAATTGCCTAAAATATAGCATTAAACACCGCGAAAAACGTTTCTAGTTATTAACCTTCCAGGGCGGTGTAGACCAATATGGTAGAAGGAATTACAACACCACTTGTCTATGGCCAGCTAATTGGAACATACTGGTATATCTATGGAAATTTTGCCATTGGCCTGAGGCCAAGCAAAAGGGCACATTTTGAAATAGGGAAAATCCCATTGGATTTATAGACCTGCAATCATTATCATAATCGTGAAACTATAGTGATCATGTTCTTTAGACTTAAATATAGATAACAATTTCCCGCCGATTTATATTTACCAATATGATATAATGTAAATATCATGTACGATAACAACAAGGTATTTTTTCATGTCGCATGTTGTGTTACTATAACTCCGTCTGCAATCGTGCTACCCAAGATCACATGGAATTCAATTTTTAATAAATTTGCAAAATATACAAATAAATTCATTATGTGTAATAAGAGCCCTTGCCGAGAATCGATATTATGACTTCTAGTCAATCGGTAATGTAACCAACCCCAAAATTTGTTATATTTTTTTCGATTTTTTTGTAAGTTTTCCCAACTTCCAAAAACAATCATTTTATGGTTACTCTTATCTTTCAACATATTTTATATATTATATGTTCATTTTGTCTAAAGAATTACATAGGCCTTAATGCTAATTTACAGAACTAGCTACTCTGTACAAAGGTCTTAAAGTCCTTACATCATCTACCTAATGATGTATATGGTATTCTTGGAAGATAAAGTGTCTCTTTTTCAATTCCTCCTATATCTGTAAACCAAAGTATTCTTTGTGTAAACATATCTTGGGGATTCCGTGATGTAAAATTATTACAAAGTGAGGAAAATTATTACAAAGTGGGAAAAATTATTACAAAGTGGGGAAAACTATTACGAAGTGGGGAAAACTATAACGAAGTGGGGAAAAACAATTACAAAGTGGGGAAAACTATAACGAAGTGGGGAAAACTATAACGAAGTGGGGAAAACGAAAATTATTTGGGATAAATTAAAATAAAGTTGGGGTAAATTAAAATAAAGTTGGGGTAAATTAAAATAATGTTGGGGTAAATCAAAATAAAGTTGGGGTAAATTAAAACATTATTTGGGGTAAATGATACCTGTGGAACACCGTACATATGACATCACTAGAACTTAATATTGTATCAGGAAATGTTAATATATTTTGGGTGTAATGATGCAAACAGATGTTTGGCCTCTATGACTGGTCATATGCAAAAGGACATGTCTCAAGGATCCAGTTAATCCAGTGACGTAGGGGTATTCCCAAAAAAGCCTAGACAAGGTTCTCCTGATTAAAGGTGAAAGTCTTTATTTAGTAAGAAATATATTTATGTAATTTTTCATTGGAAACTGTATACAAATTGTAAGGAAAAAGTTAAGATTGGAATTGTTTAAATATAGGAAGAGAATCAGAAATCTCTCATAACATCTTTGAACATAGACCAATGCATAACTCTTCTTATACAAATTTATCTAAGTTTCGAGTTTGTTTCCTGCAAGTTGTATACTATCATATCAACTTTATTTCCATATATAACATGTACATGTATAATAAAACTACAATATATACAAACAACATAAAATAAAAACAATGTAACAAGAGAAACATTATATGGAGGAGTAATCAAAAGGCCAGTAAGGCCTGATCACGATTACCCCTTGTTAAGGCCTATATAAGCATATATATTCTATTGTGTTGCTGTGTTTCCTTATAACACAGGTAAGATTGATATATTTTGTACTTCTGTAATTTATATTACTTTTTACCATTTCTATGATTATGTTTTATTTGTTGCATGTATCCATCAACTTCCAAGTTATATTATATTATACTATTACACTATCGGTAATATTGCTCATCTTGATAACTTAGTATGCTGAGTTAATAAATGCGTTATTACTTGAGTAACTTGTCAACCTTGGATATTCATGTTACTTAAAATATTGTTGTAATATTTGATATCATTTATTAATTGCAATACTGTTTATAGGTTCATGTTAAGATAGATATATTCAAATTATTACTCATGAATTTCTATAACATTGTTATTGATATGTTTAATTGTCTTAAAGGTGCAATTCATGATTTTGATGTGGCCTCTTTTCTAGCTAAATAAAAAGAAGAGTACAACATAAATATATGCTGAAATTTCACTTGATTTCGTTTTCAAGTTACAAGCTTTTCAGCATTTTGAAAATCCCATAGGCTACTGTGTTGTGTAATTACTGTCGGGGCCCCGACAATAATTAGAAAATGACACATTTTCTCTCTTTTCTCAAAAATGCAAGCACATATGAAAGAATGGTTTGGGGATCGTAACATACATCAGCTGAAGATTCTTATAAGCTCTAAAAATCAAATTTGATAGAGGTGACCTTGAGCATGAAAAGTGGATCATGAATTGCCCCTTTAATGGCAACTAATTATTTCAAGACATTTGATTTTGAATGATTCAGACTTGAAAGTTGGTATTCATGTAGTTATCATTCATGATCCCTTTAGTCTCTCATTTAAAACTAATGTTATTCTACATGATGACATGATGTGTATATAGAGTGTACTATGCTTTTGCATTATATAATTAAACTTGTGTGTTTTTATAAATATTGAAATGCACATATTTAGGCCTACACTATTGTAAATATTATGATTTAAGTTCAAATTCTTAATGTTACCTTTGTTGACTAATTTCAGTGTCATGGTAAAAGACAAAATATTTAAATAACGATGCATCAATATCCTTCAAAGATAATTTTACATACTCTTTGGTTAGTGTCACTTTGATTAACTTCATTATTATAAAAATGGGCAATTTCATGAAAAACTAGACATGATAGGTATAATTTCAAATTCATCTCAATAGTATAAATTTGGTGTCAAATTAAAGCTGAAACCCAATTTTTTAAGAATTAAAGCTATTAATTTAAAAATGGCCATGTTTTGAGTGCTATTTCTTATGCAAATGAGATAATTTTACCCAAAATTTAACTAAATTATTGTTATGTGGACCTGAATTATTTGTTTTTGTTTAATAATTAATTGTTTAATTGGAGAAGTTTAAATTACTGAAATCTTTAATTGCAACAGTAAGGGAATTTTTTCAAAAAGGACTTTTCAGTGTGAGATGTTGCAATCTAGGGTAATTTCCAATTTTGTAAAAATAGGCATGATTGCATGAACCTATCAAATTTGCATAAATTAAAGTACCAATCAGATGCTAGATGGTGGAATTTCCATAGTTAGATCATTGATCAGATCATCTTTAGCCCCGGCACTTTGGGAATTCAAATTGCTATATTGGATGTTTGTATTTATCTTGCATTGTAAATATTCTAGATGGGAAATTCCCAGTGTGTTAAAAGAATAATGACATCGTGGGGGAATGTTGTTGAAAATGTAGAATCTCTGGGCTGGGCTGGATGATTTTTGGCAGAGGTGAATTGCACGCTGTTTTGTGTGGATGGATTTTGACAAGTTGCAGTTATACTGATAAAGTGGAATTGACTTTGGAGCAGCTTGAGAACTTCTGGAGGAGCTGATTTTGGTGGACGGAGTTTTACAGCTGAGTGGAGTTTGCTAATTAAACTTTGGATGGAGAACTAAAGACAAACTGTTATTTTAATATTTAATTTCCAAGTGGATTATGTGCGTTGGATTCAGCTTTTAAGCCAAGTGGAGCTTCGTTGTGATTGTTGGACAATTGTATGGAAATCGCCATTTGATTTCGCAAGGAAAGTTTTGGATTTACCTTTTGCCAGCTTGATTCCGGGACTTGTGAATTGCAAGTGGAGCTTCGTTGTCATTGCTGGACTATTGTGTGGAAATCGCCATTTGATTTCGCAAGGAAAGTTTTGGATTTACCTTTTGCCAGCTTGATTCCGGGACTTGTGAATTGCAAGAATACGGCTGCAAATTTATTCAAGATTTTAATGCCGTGGACATTAATGAACAATCTCGGACTATAGCGTGGAATATAAACTTTGTGAAATATCCTAGGATCGCGTGGATTTCGCAGCGGTACCTGTAAGTTATTTAAAAGTAATATTTTAAGACAACAAGCAAATGTGTAAGTTAAACTTAAAACAAATATTACAGTTTTAAGAAAGTTTTCAGATTAAAACATATATTTCAGTGTATTTATTTTGTTTCATTTAAGAACCCGTAAAGTGATTTTGGCCTTGGTCATTTAAAATCTTTGACCGTAACATTATACAAAAAAAATCTTATATATAGGAATGGAATTAAAAATATCATGTTTTTTCACATTAATTCAACAATTAGACTGTGTGAAATTCGTCAAAAAATATAATTTTGTCATTGCGATTCTTGCTATGCTTCAGTGGATCGTGGAACTTTGCATTTCCTCTTGTCCTTCCGTTATCATGAAATTGCTAACAATTTTTGTATAACTTTAAAGGTTGAAGTGTAAAATTATTAATAATTTGTATTCAAAGCATGCCTGGGTATGCCCAAAATATCATACTTTAAAAATCATTTCTGCACTTACCCCTTATTAATTAAAGCTAATTAATGTGTGTCCTTCTGTTACCATGTTATGGTAACGGAAAGACAAAATGTGGTAAAGGAAAGACAAATTGGCTCAGAATTGTTAAGTTTACAGCTACTCACTCATTTGCTTTTTAACAAACTGGATTTTGAAGTGTTATTAAGTGCAACAGTTGATAGAGCGGGACTACAGGTCCAATTTTGAGTTAAAAAGCCTACTCCTGAATAGCAACTACGGGTCTACATGGGTTACATGAATGCAATCTAGATCTTTAAACTTTTGCTTCATAATTGATAGAAATATGACACTTAGGTGAGATTTAAGTAATTTTATAAGTGTTTTACAAAGTATTTAGACTAAATTAGTCGTTACATCTTACAACATTTAGTTTTTTAATACAATATAACTCTGTCAGTTTTATCCAAAAAACGTTTGATTAATATACATGTAATCCTATATGTGTAACGCCGCGGCAAAAGGGTCTAGTTGTCGACTCCTACATGTTGCTCATTGTAGCATATCTGATGTATGCTACAAGGAGCAACATGTACGAGCCGACAACTGGACCCTTTTGCCGCGGCGGTACACATATGGTTAAATTTCCCCCTTCTACAGGGTTCAAGTATTCCTATATAGTTTATGGATAAAGTTGACCATGTATTTCTAACAGAAAACATGATCTAGACTAAAAATCAATTGTCCAAATGCGAAATTTATTTATTGTAATATTGCATAATATATTTTTATAATTCCAAAACACATACCATGCATGACTTCAGTCAGGTCAAGGAACTTTCATTCTCACTCCAAACGTTTGATTATGTTGGTTTGTTTACTATTTGAAGACTAAATCATGATGTTCATGTGACCTGTTATGCTATAAATAGACACTTCAGGTAATTCCTAAATTATGAATCAAATTGCTTCAAATGAATTTTAAATAAAAGCAGGTGATCTAAAGAATCCAAACCCGTTTGAATTTTTTAAATCCGACCTTTCGTTGCAAAGTTATGAAGGTTTTTGTATAATTAATTTAACTAATTTTGGAGACCGCAGGATAGGGGATAACTCTTTTAGTTTCTTTATTTTCGCCAAGCAAGGTCACGGCACCAATCCAGTTACACCTCTTGTCAATACACAGAG
>JXSR01S031217.1:18484-31584 GCA_000969725.1 Ophiothrix spiculata
CGAAAACAATTTTGATTTAGAAAAAAACAACATGACAAATGAGTTATTTGACATTTTTGAGTTGCAAATAGCGAAGGAACTTTATAGGATCGACTAACTAGAGACCAAAATATCGTAGTATGCATATGCGTAAATAACGAATATGAAGTATACTTTAGTTAAAGAATTATATTTTTCACTGTGTTCGATTTGCAATCCAAGAATCGTAATTAAAGCTAGCCTAAATAGATTTCAAATTCAATTACAAATGAGGTGAATGTGGGCTATCACTCAATCCATATTCAATTGTTTCTTAAGCTATATACGACAAAAAGATAATTGCAAAGCTCCAAATCACCTGCGGATAGCTAATCATGCTTCCGGGGGTTTCGCTATCATTTTGAATTGGTCAAAACTAATTCTCATATAAAAAAAAAGATGTCTTTGGACTTACTTAAAACACAGCGCTTACGATGTTTGTAAACTCTCCGTAGATTTTTAGCTTGAATAATTATTCCTTTTGTGTATTTTGCAACTAGTAAATAGAACAACAAATTATAAACTAATAAAAGATTTTGAAACTATAAGATTTACCATTACATTTTACAAAGATTTATTCTCTCCATTAGGCTGAATTCGGAAATAAAAATCATCATGTAAATGCAAAGGAGGTCGTGCTGCCATATATCTTTTTAACACCTTATCACTAGAATGTGAAAAAGTCCCTCAAATTTTCTCTCCCTTATGTTAATGGCTCTTGAAATGGTTCTTCAGATGACACCGTCCCCCGAAGAACCATTTCAAGAACCACTGACACGAGACTTGACGTTGTATAGCGTACGATGCAAATTCATAAAAATGACAGCTACTGCAGACACGACTAATTTGCAGTCATATGATAAAGTATAATTTTCAAACACATAATATTTAATGCATTCTAATACAGTTTAACATTCATTTTCATTGCAGAAAAAGGCGAACTAAAATAGCATAAAGAGCCCATCACTGTTGTAAAACAAAGCTAATGCTGTATTTATACGGCATTTCTTGTATTAAACGGACTAGCTTAGATTCCTCCTAGAATTATAAACCTATGAAAATACTCTAAATAAAGCTTAAAAGTATAGTAAAATTTAAAAAATTCAAAAATTTACACACAAATGGCTCAAATTGAGAGAGAATTAATTTGCAATATTAATAGTGGTGTGACTAGCCTGTGTTTCATAAATCCTAAATTTGTACCTCAGATTGATTTACCAGATAAAAAATCATAAAAGCTCCTGAAGATAATGTCATATGTATATTAAAAGAGAAACAATTTCATCAAAAATAATTTGTCTGGCCATCACAGGTGTAGAAACAAACTGTTTTTAAGTTTTCAAACTAGAAACACTGTTTTCACACCACTTTTCGCGCCGTTGTAAAAAATTACAGTTGGCGAAGAATTGCAATTTTCTCCAATATCCCTCACAACCATCGAAAACTGCTTGTATTTAAAATTAATATAAACATGTTCATATTGATTCAAGTAAGAATATTTAGGTAAAAAATTAAGGGAAGAATCTAGGCCAGTACCTTTGATATTGTACGAATCAGCTGTGTTACATGTTGGGTTGAGATTAGGATGATATTGGTGATCTATTATTGGTTTTTTTTTCATCATATATTTTACCTGTGCTCAGTCTGATGGGGGAGAAAATACATCATGGGTGATCTATTATTGTTGGTAAAGCGTTTCGTCATTTGTCAAAGTAATATTGATACCTACCATGCGAATTAAAACATGTAACTGATCTGCTAATAATAGGTTTGTTGAACTTAGGAAAAGTGTATTATTTGACTAATAAGAAGCACTCGTTTTTCTTTTTCTTTTCATGCCACATTTCTCAACTTTACTTGTCGGACATGTGGCTGTTTGTAGGTGAGTATTAAAGAATATTATTTCCGTCCTTTTATTTCGTTTGCTTCATATGTACAGTATGCCCCCCCCCCAAAAAAAAAAAATAAAAATAATAAAATATAATATTTTCTGGTCCAATTTCACTATTTCACTAAGTTCCCCTTGAATGAGGTCCAGGTAGTCATGAGTAGCTCTATCTGTATCATCTTTCAGTAAATCGTTGTCGAAGTCGCCCATTATGAAATTTATCTATTTTTCTAAATTTATTTTATCAAGAATAGGGTTATTGGAATCATCAATAAAATTGTCAATAGCGGTGTGTGCTCGGTAAATAACACTAACAATTATATTTTTGTACTTGTTATGTAAGATTTCTAAAAAACACGATTTATTAATGTTCTACATTAAGATCTTCACGTAACTTATAATTCACTTTTTCTGATATATACATGCACACACATCCTTTTTGTCACGGTTTTTAGGGTTTGTATATTCAATCCGGGAAGATGAATATACTCTAGAGGTTTGTATTTAAGATGAGTTTCGGATATACCAACACACTGTTTTTTAATTGGTGCGGTAAAATATAAGAACATTTCATGTTTGTATCATACATGTCTTCATCATTATTTTGTAGAGTATTTACATTATATTTAGACATAACCACTTTCATATCATTGGTATCTGAGAACATGAGCAAGTTTTAGCATTAAAATAACATTTTTCACATTTACTATTCAACGATGTTTTACTACTTAGGCATATCTCGTGATTGTCACATGTTTCAGGAAGTATGGAGCAAACAGCACAATTAAATAACATTTACGGAGAAAAAAATAAAATATACAATTAGGCTTGGCGTCCAAAGACATTCGCTCGGTCGAGTGACCTTCGCTCTTGACATTCGCTCTGACTTATTCGCTAAAACGGATAATGAATGTCGCTCTCATTGTGCGAACATCGTTTCATTCCATGAAAGCGAATATCACTCGCGCATGTTGTAGTGCTATGATTGTTGATTTAACAAACCCAATAATATTCAGAGCGATCTTCGCTACAATTCAATCTGAAGTGTAGCGAATGTCATGAAATTTTTCATAGTAGGGTGAGCGAATGTCACTCGGGCGAGCGAATGTCTTTGGACGCCAAGCCTTACACAAATACACGGAAAACACTGAAATATACGTAAAGGAAAATTTATCCAAAAGTTGAACAAAAGAAAATGATAAACAGATGACTACCGGGTCACCGAGAAAAACAACACTGATCAAAATAACTGGCAGCAGATGGCACAAACAAGGAAAATGAAATTAAATCATTTTATCTTCTTTGAAGATTACACTATGTATATAAATCCAAAACCTTTTATTCTTTTATTTTATTTTCCTTTTATTTTATATTTGAATCATTTTCTTTAGTATAATTTTTTCGTATTAATAGTTCATTTTGTTATATATTTTAAATTTGTGATTGTTCTTATAGAAAGAATATTGTAATATATGTATCCTTTAAAACACCAGTCCAATTTAAGTGTTGAGAGTTACAATTTTGCTCGCCATATTGGAATTCATCAGAGGTTGTAGGTCCTTCAATCCAGCTTAGGTCTGCCTCTTTGTTTATTTTCCAGTGCGACTCTTATTTTCATTGCTGCAATCCTTGTCACTAGTTTTTCTTCTTTTCTGAGATGATAGACTATTTTAAAGTGCAGGTGATTTATAGTGTACTACGCGGTCCCCCTAAATTCCACACGGCCTCAGCACACTTTACAGAGCAGTGGGTTAAAGCACTACCTGGACTTCCTGTGGCCAAGGGCTTACTGCGGCCTACATATTGGCGCAACGCTAGCATGAGCAATTCACACCCTCATAGAATATACATTTTTCGAACACTCAGCTCCCAGCTGGACTCGAACGCGGAACGATCGATATCTTATGTTTAACAGTCCGAGAACTAACCGACTGAGCTAGCGAGAACTATTATTGCTATTGAGACCAATTTGCCTCTTTCTGGCTTCATTGCAGGTGGAAGGTTTTCTAACATTCTATATTTTCATTATATTGTAGTTTTATTGGCATATTTTCCTTGTTTTATGTTCATGTAAGCCAAGAAAGGGAAAGTTTATTTTCCAAAAGCTCGTACAGTCTGTTTACTGACACTTTTGTGGATTATCCGTTTCTTATTAATTGCTGTTTGTGCATATTATTGGGCCTTCAAAATGTTTTTTTTTTATTATTACATGTTTTTCTACATTAGGCTTATGTTGTTATCATCCTCCACATTTAGTTAGCTTAATTTAGTTTTCTTTAACTATAATATGCGGAACATAATTTTGTGGCATAAAACTTTATAATGAAAGACATGTTAGTTCTCTCCTTTGACCGTTTTACTTATAATTAAACAATCATATGTAATATAAAAAATCCATATGTATAAACACAATTCCGTCAATGTAAGAAACACCCCCATTATTATGTTTAATACTGCCCTTATTTCCGTGATGATCTTCGTCAACAGTCTCTTAATTACTATCAATCGATCCCGAATCTTAGTAAATATCCTCGTCAATTTTGCCCATACATTCCAGGTTTTCACCGTCATTAAATTGTCTTTCATTGATGAATAAATCCCAGCCAAGAACACACATTCATCCCAATGACTGCACAGACATTGTAAAAAAGAGTGGAGAGACCAGGTCTGCGGTTCAGAAGCTTCTGCTTTCTTAATTAATACATCGATGCTCGTCCATATAACATAAACACATATCAGTAGGGTTATATTCCATATCTCAACCCATATCATCCTCATACTCATCATCGCCAACATTGTCATTGTTTCGGTCGATATGCTCGTAATAATCACAACTGTAGTCCATATCTCCCAACATACCACCACTAACATTGACCATATCGCCATGATTAAATTGGTCATCATTGGCGTAATCGTAACCATTATATTTGATATATATAAATATATCATTCTCAGCATTAGCCATATATCTGTGGTTTTCTTCATGTTCATGTTCCAAATAATGGTCATTACAATTATTTTCAAAATCACGGACACGCAAGCCCTTGAAACTATTAAACTTTTATACAAACATCGCCATAAAAAAGCTATAATTTTTTCACCCTGATTACTTTTACGTTCTCCATAACGTATATAATTAGCGAAGTGTTCACAGTTGTTTCTTAAGACATTGTACTGACCAAATAGAGACTCGTCTCTTAAAACGTCAGACATATTCTGTCTTATGTTGGTGTCACTCATAGGGTTGAGAGATTCATCCATTTCATTATTGATTCGAAGCTCGCGTTTTAAATTTGTAAGACTCCCTACAATAACGTTGGCATTGCCTTTTCCCCCTTTCAAACCAGACTTTGATGTACTTGCAGATATAATTCCGCATATATTAAACGTTTGATTACCGGTAAAATGTATCACCAGTGGATCTGGTGAAGCCTGATAAATCACAGCCCAATGTCGGTAATCTAACAGTTTGTGGATTCCAATCTTCTGGACACCTTTAACCTCTATTAAGTCACCAACATTGAAATTAACACCATCATCGTCCCTGGCCATGCAGAGTTTTCTTCCATCTTCATACCAGTCAGAGACAAATGACACACGCACTATTTAAAAAAAACAACAACAAGAAAAGGAAACTCTTCTTGTTACACTTCATTACCATTGTATAAGGTGTCTTCTGGATTAAAAATAAAAAGAACTAGACATGACTGTGTCACTGCAGTGATACGGACCCTGCCGCTGATTTTTCCTTGGTGATTTCAGCCTATAGACTCTTTTGATCGTTTGTGCAAGACAAAAAATATGACACCTTAAACTTTCAAATTGGACGCGGTAAAAATGTAACCTTTATTGTGACCTTTGACCCTACGAAAAGGTCAGCTGATGGAGTCACCATAGGCACTTTTGATCGTTGGTTCAAGACGAACAATTTAACACTATAACCTTTAAAATTGAAAAATTGAGCTTTATCATGAGTTATGACCATTGACACCTAAGTAAGGGTCGATCGATGGGGTCACCATTGAATCTTTTAATCACGGGTTAAAGACAAACGATTAAAAAAGCTTAATCTTTGAAATCGCATAAAGTTGAAAATTTGACCTTTCTTTTGACCTTAGACCCCCAAGAAAAGGTCGGATGACGGGGTCACCATTGACACTTTTGATCGCGTGTTCAAGATGAACAATTTGACACATTAACCTTTGAAATTGGACAAAGTTGAAAATTTGACCTTTCTTTTGACCTTTGACCCCCATGGAAAGGACTGAGGACGGGGTCACCATTGACATTTTTGATTGCTGATCCAAGATGAAGAATTTGACACCTCAACCTTTGAAATCGGACAAAGTTGAGAATTTAACTTTTCTGTTGACCTTTGACCCCCAGAGAGAGTTGGATGACTGGGTCATTGTTGACACTTTCAATCGCTGGTCCAAGACGAACAATTTGACACCTCAACCTTTAAAATCCGACAAAGTTAACAATTTCACCTCTCCATTGACCCTTGATCCCCAGGGAAAGGTCGGACGATGGGGTCATCATTGACACTTTTGATCTTTGGTCCAAGACGAACAATTTGACACCTCAACCTTTGAAATCGGATAAAGTTGAGAATTTAACTTTTCTTTTGACCTTTGACCCCCTGAGAGAGGTTGGATTACGGGGTCACTATTGACACTTCCAATCGCTGGTCCAAGACGAACGATTTAACACCTTAATCTTTAAAATTGAACAAAATTGAAAATTTGACCTTTGACCCCAAGGAAAGGTCAAGTGATGGGATCACCATGGACATTTTTTTATCGCTGTTCCAAGACGAACAATTTGATACCTTAATCTTTGAAATCGAATAAAGTTGAAAATGTGACCTTTATTTTGACCTTTGACTTCAAGGAAGGGTCGGGCGATGGGGTCACCTGGGCACTTTTGATTGTATGTCCAAGATGAGCAATTTGACACCTCAAACGTCGAAATCGAACATAGTAAAACATTTGACCTTTCCATTGACCTTTCTTTTGACAATTGACCCACAAGAATGGGTCGGACGATGAGGTCACCATGGACACTTTTGAGCGTTGGTCCAAGACGAACAATTTGACACCTCAAACGTTGAAATCGGACAAAGTTTAAAATTTTACCTTTCCATTGACCTTTCTTTTGACCTTTTGACCACAAAGGAAGGGTCGGGCGATGCGGTCACCATGGACACTTTTGATCGTTGTTTCAATACGAACAATTTGACAACTCAAACGTTGAAATCGGACAAAGTGGAAAATTTGACCTTTTTCATTTGACCCCTGTGACCCCATATGATCATAAATATTTTTTCATCCAATAAATTTTGTGGACAATGTTAAGACGTTTCATGTCCCCAAATTTCAGGACCATACCATGTGACGTAATCGAGTTGAAACTTTTTCGTGAAAATCAAGTTTTTAACCCCGTAACCCCTACGTGACCTTTGAGGGGTCAGAGGTCAGATGACATGAATGGGAGGTGGCCCTGGTCCCTTTACCCAAGTTTGTTATAAAATTGGATGGTTTGAGCATGATACACAGAGATATTGGTCAAGCTATGAGTTTTGAAAAAAACCTCAAACTCATAGCGAGACCAATATCTCTGTGTATCATGCGAAAATATCCATCCAATTTTATCATTATTATGTTTCCAGAATCTTACACTATACAAACTTACCTTGTTGTAGTCCCAGTTGGTCCGATTGGTGAGTGCAAAATTCCAAAATGTTCAGATAAAACAGTAAAATCCAACAGTCAATTCTAAAACTTTCACAAAGTTCAACACCAAAATGTTCAACACAATAAGGCTCAACACGATAAAATTCAATAATTCAAGAAACA
This sequence comes from Ophiothrix spiculata, assembly GCA_000969725.1. Lineage (NCBI taxonomy): Eukaryota > Metazoa > Echinodermata > Ophiuroidea > Amphilepidida > Ophiotrichidae > Ophiothrix > Ophiothrix spiculata. The sequence continues at coordinate 26,249 of JXSR01S031217.1, forward strand.
GTCAAATTTAATGATCATCATTTTTGGTACTGTAAAGCTAATTATAGTTATAGTTGAGAGTAACATTGCAGCCATGAAATGACATGGGCTGTGGTTGTACCATTGATGTATGTTGGCGCACACTGTGGTGCGTGACAGTTGAGGATGTTGCAGCAGTAGTAATAGGCCCGGTTGTCCCTGTATTGGCGATTTGTACTTCTTGTTCAAAGTTCCACACATCAAGAACTTCTTCTAGCTGTGAATCAGTAAGATTTGGACTTTCAGCACCTACTGGTTCAACACCCGCTTTAGGAATTTCGTCCACGGTATCAATTACTTGACACGCTTTGGAAGAGCTTGCAGCAGGTTCATCAACTGACTGGCCGATAGCAGCCGATAGTGCATCGGACAACTTTTGCTTCTTGGTATCATTCGGACGGCCGATGTAGGTTCTTAAGCTGGATTCATTCTGGTGACCGGTCACGTTACAAGTATCCCTAGTCGCGAATCCGCGCTCGTCAAGTAGTGTTATGCATTTTGACCGAATAATGTGGTTGGTGTACCTTTTAGACAATCCCGCACTTTCAGAAAGTCTTTGCATAAACGTACCCAGTTGACGTTCTCCAACTGGACAGTTTTTGTACCATGGCTTATCGTCTTGACTTGGTGTGTGTTGCATTGGCGTTTGGAATAACGCGCTTCATTTAGGGTGCAGTTTTGACAGGTATTTTCCCAAGGCTATGACAGGGCAACCTTTTGCTTTAGTTTCATATATCCTACCTGCATCCACACGCGAATGGATATTATCAGCTCTTAGGCGTTGGAGCACAATAAGGCCACAACTTTGTGCGGCCGGCCGCAACCTGGCCACAGCATTAGTTTCCAAAATGGTGACTGTAGGTTTGATTGTTCATATTGTTCATCTCAATATTATTGATAAATATTAATTACCTATTTTGAAATTCGTTACACGTCATTATCAAGCCTACGGTTGCCATCTGGGACAATGAAGGCTGTGGCCAGGATGCGGCCGGCCGCACAAAGTTGTGGCCTAATTGTGCTCCAGCGCCTTATTTTTTTGGTCATTTCATCAGGTGCCTGGTAGATATATCTCCTTCCGTTAGAAACCGTTGATATTGCAAAGTGATCCCTCTCAAGTTTTCGAAGGTTTTCCCTTTCTCTACTGCATATATAAAGCATCAGCTCAAACCATACTTTACTTTGTAAACCCAACGTTGTGTTCTCATTAAATACACCAGATTTGTACAACCTGTCAACATCGTTCTCATCAATCAGTAAATAATGTGTGGCGTTCCCCATTCGATTCTCTTTAGATCGGAAAAGGCTAAATTAGCACGGGCAAATATGGCCTCCTTACCCGATTCAATCGATTGACCAGCATTCTTAAGGAGGCGATTTAAATCCTGTCCTAATGTTTTTCAGCGATCCAGTTTTGTAAAACTCACCATCTTGGCGTCGAACCTCAGCATAAAACTTCTCCAGTACCTGAACCAGCTTAAGCTTATCCCAAGTTTCAAAGTCCTCTGGTATTCCTTTTGTTTTGAGATACGAGCGGAAGATATTGACACTTGTTTGAGTGCTACGTTTTGTGTTTGCAGTATCTTTATTCGATTGAAGTTCCTGCAATTCATCATCGTTTCAAAAGTGGACGAGTTGACCTATGCCCAAAAAATCGGTGACCGATAATTGATATCACATACGACACAATTGTCGATAATATAATATTCTAAAATATTGTGTAATGTATAGGATACAAGATTCTGGAAACATAATAATGGTCAAAATAGGTCAATGTATGCCGGAGATATAAGACATTATCATAGTGTTGCCAGAAGAAAAAGGAGAAAAAAAGAAGAAGAAAGAAATCTGTCAAAAACAATACCCTGCCGAAGTCTTCGGCAGGGTAAATATCTTTTGTAGGAAACAATTTCACCTACAAGCACACCACTTCGTAGGGGCACCTCTAATTCCCAGCTAATGCTGAGCAGCACAAATGAGAAAATCAAGGCTTTGTTTTGCAATATATCTGTATTTACTTGAACATTTAAGGGACCGTTCACAAACACTTGTATGCGGGGGACCTGATGCTAAAAGGGGGCCCTTAAAATTTTCCACCCTCGTAAGGGGGGCCTTGAAAAAAATACCACAAATTTCCCAGTAAAAATCGAGTTTACATGCTTTTCTACGGGGTTGACCACTATTTTTTGTCGCAAAAAAAGGGGGCCCTTAAATTTTTCCACCCTCGTAAGGGGGGCCTTGAAAAAAATACCACAAATTTCCCAGTAAAAATCGAGTTTACATGCTTTTCCACGGGGTTGACCACTAATTTTTGTCGCAAAAAAAGGGGGGCCTTAAATTTTTCAAGGTCGAAAAGGGGGGCCCCGAAAATTTTCCGCGATAATTTTTCTTGCATCAGGAGCCTTACAAGTGTTTGTGAATGGTCCTTAATTAACAATTAATTATATACACGAAAAATATATCTCTGATTTAAACTTAACAGTCTGTCTCAGTAGGAATGTACCATATTCAGGGCGGTTTTGATTCCTTGGTCATCAGATTATTTATTTAAAAAAATGCAGTGATACACTATCATACCATAACGCTATCTGAATCCCCAGGTTATTGCCATTTTCTGTTTTGCCGAAAAAAAAACCATATTGAAATTTGGGGTAAAGAGAATCACTGAAATAAAATGCATATTCTAAGTTAGAGTAAAAGTGCCAAGCTCATTCCAGCCAAAGTTATACATATTTTGAAAGCTCCAGTTGGGTACATAACTTATGTGAAGACAAATTTGGGATAACGTTGGCGTATCGTGTTACGCTGACTTGAAATACTCATGAAAAGCGCCCTCACATAGTTTTCCACTTTGGTGCGCGCGCCAACGTTAGAAAACGATAAAACTAGCAACAATGTGTAGAGACAGTTTACCTTTTATGAAAAAAAAAAACCCTTGGGATATCTGCATTTGGTATTTTTTATGATTTTTTGAAAATTCGCTAAGTATTAGCATTTTAGGGTGGAAAGTTGCATAATTCAACAGCTTTGCACTAAATATATTAAAAGACAAAATACAGTCCATTACAGACCTGTCTCAATATGTTTGTTATTGTCCAAAATATGTCCAAAGAGTTTTTCATGTATATACATAAATTTGCGCAAAGCTGTTGATTTCTGCAACTTTCAGCCCTAAAATACTAATACTTTCAATTTTCAAAAAATCGTAAAAATACTAAATGCAGATATCCCAAGTTTCTTTTATTCAATTTTTGCAAGGGGAAACCTGTCTCTACACATTGTTTTATCGTTTTCTAACAATGCGCACAGAGTTACGGAGCTGCGAAAACGCACAAGAGTGGAACATTTTGACCTTTTACCCTTTTTTTCCTCAGTGCACCATAGATATCCTACCAATAACTTTTGCTTGTATTTGTTTTTACTTGTTGACTTCTGACTTATGTCATAATGACTTTCTTTTTACATTGGGATCTTGATGGCGCATAGAGTTATGATACTATGAAAACTGGGTGAGGGTGCTCTTATCAGTAGTTCAAGTCCGTGTAACACGATACGCCAACATTATCCCAATTTCGGGTTTTTTTTACATAAGTTCTGCCAATGTCAGTTTCTGCAAAAATTACCCCATATAGATGATTTTCACAGCATTATGGCACCATTATAACTACATAAATCCAAAAATGTTCCAATTAGTCTTATTGTAGTGTGGTAAATAGTAAAAAACCCGGAAATTCCGGAGGCTTTGCCCTCTGGACCCCAAAAAGGCGGGCTCCTGGACCCCATCCGTTATACAATTCTGCCAGTTCGTCTTCATAATGTGGCCCCCACACTTTCGAAAATCTGGCTACGCCTACATGTACAAAATTAATTGTTTGTAAGAAGTACATGTCGACATGTCGCAATAATTTATTGTCGACGTCGACATAATGTGGACATAAAGTTGATATTAGAGAGTTGGTTTTTGTAGGAAAAACGAAATTGTTTGGATAAGCTTAATGACCCTTTTTAGACGTAGACTTACCTAAAATATAGTTATGTACTCGTTTTTTCTGGGTACAGCAATATGAATGATATAAAATTGATATTTTGTTAATTTTTTGCTGTGAACCATCGTAATAACCTTATAAAATGGTTGTAAATGACGAACAGCTAATAAGTGTAAAATTATTTATGCAACACTTTTAAGGTCTGGTAATAGGCCTAAACAGACATATATTGACAATTACATTTTTTTGTTGAATTTGTGACAATTAAATTTCTATTTAATTTTACTTGCCAAGTTATGTCGACAAATGAGATTTCATGTCTATATGTCGAGATAAACTTATGTCGACATTTATGTCGACATAAGGCATGTCGACAGAAATCTTAATCTGCACCCATTATAAGATGCTCATGGAACGTTAATATCATAGAGTTGTTATTGTCGAAGTTATTAAAAACTACACTCACCTGCCATTTCATAATATTTAGGTCAGGGTGAAAAGTCCGCAGCTGATTTTCACTAAAAACATTTAAAAAGCAAAACAAACCAAAAACAAACTAAATATATTTTAAAAGAAACAATTAGTCAACCTTTCTCTTTTTGAAATGCTAAGTTCTAAACATAAGGCACTAAGCCCTCGTCTTCCTAAGGAGGGGCGGAGGATGGTTACCACCCCCTTTAACGAATGATCGCCGATTGCACCAAAACGCAAAAACGCGACCCTGAGCATTTATGTAATTGTTTTTACATCCTTTGCAGTCACTTTGATGAAACAAATCGGGGGGGGGGGGGTTACCATCTAAGGTGGGGTTATAGTAAAGTCAGAGGGTACGGGGGTTGGTTGCCATCTCGAAAAATTCTATAAAGCCATCTTAAAAATATCTGCATGATATGGATTTTAAAACTTACAGGGCATGTTAATATTTCGTTTCCGTAGGGGTGTAAATTTAAAAATTATAGAGCCTGGTTTGGTAATCTCCGTCTCAGGAAGACGTGTTACAAACAAACAGACTCAGGAAGACGAGGGTTAACACTTAAGTGGTCAAGGGGGGGGGACCATATGTCCCCAACATTTGGTTTTTGCAATGCGAAGTAATTTTTTCATCGCCATTTTGTCTAACTTTACCATACCCTTGGCAAACAAAATCAACCCACCCCTTCCCATGCTAATAAGCATAGATAGGCATTTTCGAGGGCGCTCTTCAAATTTGTTTTACCCATAAAATTGTTACCAAACTACACATGAGGATTTCATTTTGGACATAGCCAAGACTTAATTACCTTTCACTGGTACCCCGACTAGACGGGGCACCTTCCATCCTATCTAGTCCTG
>JXSR01S031220.1:0-12212 GCA_000969725.1 Ophiothrix spiculata
TAAATTACACCAAAAATGTTGATTTTTTTTTGCCAATTGTGGTCATGATTTATCATGTTTACTTCGATCAGATGGTGATTTTATCATAAATATTTGTTGATCACAATTTTTTTGGTTCAAAATTCTATGATTTTATTGTAAAACACTAACATGCAATATTTAGTGTGACAATATGACACTTAACTATCAAGTCCTCTGATATGACATGTCAAATCGTGAGTTGAAATCACAAAGCATGGATAACAAGTAAAACTTGGGTTTATGCAGCAAAGGTAGGTGATCCATCTCAGGTTGTAAGAGCACCTAAGAGAAAAGATTAGTTAAAAATATAGAAGAGAACAGCAAGCTGTACAGAAGAGGTAAGTTTTGATAGAAGTAGCCTCGTAAGTAAGAAGCAGTACAATATATGACAGTTGAAACATTAACAAAATAAAGAAAGTACACAACAAATTGCAGAGTTAGAAAATAGAGTTGATGAACTAAAAGAAAAGATAGAAAATAGCTCTGTTTGCATAGAAACCAAAATTGGGAGTCAGATAAATCCTTCAATCAATGCTTTTTCAAAGTAGAGGTATTGCAGAAAGTCAGTGTTCATAAGCAGTTAAGGAAAAAGTTGAAATTGAGGAAAAGAATCACTGATTCAGACAACAGGCAGGTAGAACATTCCAGGAGTATGCAATTAAAATAACTGAGTGCATTGCAGATGTGGAAGATGCAACAGGTGAGTCAAATCTGTTAACTGACATCTGACATGACAGATTGACATGTTGTCAATTCATGCGTGGATAGAATTCTTGAAGAGAAGGCGGAAGCACTCAACCAATTCTGCTGCATGCACTTGATACGATGCAAAGGAATGTGACAAAGTAATACAGGCTGAATAAAGAGAGACTATGGACAGCAAGACGATGATTAGGTACATAGCAGAGTCATACACCTAGTGTTTAATCTTGTCGGTTGGCATATGTTTTCATGATCAGAGCAACAACATAGGACAGGAGTTTTGAAGCAGCATATTGATAATTTGAATATTTTAGAACTTAAATCGTAATATTTTTTTATGTAATTATTAATTTTGTAGTTTTTTATATTTCAATTATTTATCCATCTATAAATTAAAGCATAGTTCATCCCTTCTCCATTTTATTTTATTTTAAAATAATGTCAATGTTTTTTTCAACTCCTGCAACATCTCCTATGTCACCCTGTCCTCCCTCAGACCATAGTGTTACATCCACTTACCCTGAATCCTTGACATCTTTTACCCCTGCACGTTCTATATCTTCCAATTCTCAGTTCTCAGCTTTACCCCTTTGTCCACCCCTTCTGTTTCCTCTACTTATCCTGCCCCTTTTCCTCCTCCTCCATCTCATTTTCTGTATTCTCATATTTCTTATAATATTGTTGATTGCAATTATCATTAGTAAGTCCTAAATGTCATCCTAGTTTTGTTTCTGTGTGTATTATTTGGTTTTATTTTGTTAAACAGTAAAAATACTATAAACATTGGAATGTTGCAAAGGGAGTTGGGAAGCTTCAAAGATTGAAAGAAGGAAGGAAGGGACTTGTACCATTATCATCAGGAGAACCAAGCTACTTGAAAGTGTGAAAAAGCCATGCAGAGTGAAGATTTTTGTTATTATAAAGAACAAAACATAATTTTTGCCGGAGAAGAGGCACCAGACCTGGGAGGTAGGTCCCAAGAGAGAACTTTTTTCAGTAAGCTTAACCGAGACATATTCATCTGTAATATCTTATACAATTTGCCATGTGGTTCTCAGATAACATAAGTCTTTCCCTCACATCCAACACATGCAGATGGCCACCTGATAACCATGTGATAATTATTTGCTAGCATTTGGTAACTTATAGCTAGCTATCATGAATCATCTGCTACCTGACATCTTCCTGATCACTTCTTGCCCATCAGCAAGGTACTTCAAATTTTTTGTACCTGTATGTGCCTGCTAGAATCTGATTTTCAAGTCTAGAGATGGTCAAATTTTGGAAGACCGGCAGACACATATGTGTACAAAAATTGTTGAAATCCACCACATGGGTAATTTACTACATGACTTGTTTTTCAGTCGGGTATTCATAATTGAGCATTTACAATGTTAAAATGGGCAGTTTGACGGGTTTACTAAGAACATACAGACTGTCCACGAATGATTTATACCCGGTTTCAAAAAATCAGAAAAAAATATTAAATCATAATTTTTCATAAAACCAACATCTTTTCTACAATAGTGGATAAGTCTTCTACATTTTCCATAAGTTTCATCAAAACATCATGCTTCACTGCTTTGTGCGATGAGGTAATTGAAAATCGATACAAACGTGGTTTTGTACAAATAATCATGCAGGTATTGGCCTAGTACTTGTAATATGCACACGTACCAATTTTTAAAGTTAATGAATACAACTTGACCAACTTCAGATCTTCTTTCCTTGCTTTTGCAATTTTCTATGATCTACTAAAAGCATTAACTTGCCAACTCAGAATAGCAAGTCTTAATCAGATATGGAGCAGGACACTGGCGGGCAAGTTGAGGAATAACAATTCTGTTGATTATGTCAACATAGCACCGAGCGTCGATGACAAAAACTGCTATCTTCCGGTTGTCATTAGAAATGGCAAATGTAAAGTTTCTAGGTGGGTTTCCCTTAGGTGTGTACCATCTAACATGGTTTGTACCTTTCATTATGTAAAGCTGTTCAAGCGTAACTGGACCAAAATCGTTATTTCTTTCTCCAGAACAAACTTCATATCCGTCGCAGTCAGTCAATAATTCTTAAATTGTATTTTACGTTTTAAGTTTGGAAAAGTAAAAGAAGGTTAGGATAGTCAGTTTTAATTAAAAATTCAATAATTTATCTTATTACAAATTGAAAAATGTACCCTGTTTGGAAAAATCTCTATAACTTTTCACAGGAACATGCGATTTGAAAAATTCAAAATTCTTCAGAAACTTAGACTTGTTTAACTTAAAAATCAACAAGATTTGACTAAAACCGTACCCATTGGTCCACTAATAAATCCGATAGCCGGGTATAAATCATTTGTGGACAGTCTGTATGATTAAATTACACGAAAAATGTTGATTTTTTTGCCAATTGTGGTCATGATTTATCATGTTTACTTCGATCAGATGGTGATTTTATCATAAATATTTGTTAATTACAATTTTTTGGTTCAAAATTCTACGATTTTATTGTCCAGTTCGGGTAATCGGTCAGCATATTTTGTACCAGGGTAATCTCATGACGGGCGGTTACCTGGGTTTTAGTCCCAGGCCTAGCCTGCATACATGTGAAAGCAAATTGAAGATGAACTAAAGACCATTAAAAAAAAAAAGAGCTTGGAAAAGGTCAAGAAATAGGATAGAAAAGTTTGCAAATGAATATCAATTTGCCATAGCAGCTGCAGCTGCATACCTCAAAGAGGATGAAGCAGCATTTGGGTTTGATGTTGTTGGAATATCACCATTTAAGAATTTTTTAAATGATGATGTGGAGAGGGAGAAGCTGACAGAAGATGAAGCACCACCTTTCTTCTTGCAGTATTAATACAAATGATGCAGCAGATGACTGCGATATTAAGTAGATTTAAAGACCACTGTGCTAAGCCAAGAAAACATGCAACTTGCTACATATTCTTCCTGAAAACAATATCACAATTTAATTTGATTCATTCATGTAACAATACTGTTTTTCATTTATTCATTTCTCACTATTACAGGTTACCTTTCTCAAACGTAGCTGCAGTGACTGTGTTCAATCGCGGCCCTAAGACGCCAACCACCATTGCTGCTCACATCAACGACCTGGTGGAAGTGTTGGGTGCAATAATAGAAACTGATGGAATAAGGATTTTTGTCATAATTGCTGACGGAGGAGCAGATTATAACTCAAACCATGAGATCAACAATTTCTATTATGGTCAGGTCTTTCGTCACTTTCCAAAGTTAGACGCGAGATCAACAATTTCTATTATGGTCGGCTCTTTCGTCACTTTCCAAATTTAGACGCGAGATCAACAATTTCTATTATGGTCGGCTCTTTTGTCACTTTCCAAAGTTAGACGCGATGATCGTCACCCAAATGCACCAGGACAATCAGCCATGAACATGATTGAAAGAGCTTGGTGCCCATTAACACGATAATTAGTGTCGGTGTACTTAAGCACATTAGAAGGGCACGATCTTCCTCCCAGACAACAAACCAATCTCGGTGAACAAGAGCGTGAAGAGCTTGAGTGTGAACTATTGTGAACGGCATTTATGGGACAATGTCCAGTATAAAGGAAATTGTGTAAAAGTGGTCTCCCACTATAGCAGACAGCCAGAGATGCCATATTCCATGGAGGAATATCTCGAGGTAAAACAAATTATGACTTCGACATCAACTGTTGGGTTATATAGGGCCATTTTCACGAAAAAAGTGGACATGAGAAAAATATTGAAAAAAGGATGTAACTATTCAATGAAAAATGCTACCACCATATATTTGGTATCAAAAGAAAGCTATTTTGAAGCTCTTAAAAATGAACCTAATTTTGAAAAGACTGAACAAAAATGTCTATGAAATTTCTTTAAAAAACCTAATTTTTGGTCAAATTTCTTGATTTTCATAATGAAAAGTAGTCATTTTTATTTAATTTTTTCAACCCATTCTTGGTTGTTTACGTGGGTGTTATTGTTCTAAATGGCTTAAATAAGGATCAAATTTACACATGAGGTTGTATTGTTTGTTAATCCTGACCAGGCTTTACGGTTCAGTGCATCCAAAAATCAGCAGACAAATTGTCCATCCTTGACCATGCCTTCGCATTTCGCATTGTTAAAACATAACCGTAGGGAATATTTTGAAGTGGAATGTGGCAAACTATTGCAGAAACACCAAGCAATGCATTCAGTAACTTTGAAATAAAATTTCTTCATAAATTTCGTAAAAATTTTCAAAAAAGTACTCAAGGTGAAAAACCATGTCCGTTTTGCTGTCCTTCCGTGACCGACCTCATTAATATGCATATTTTGCAACAGAGAAATTTATATGAAAAAAATTCTGTTGGATATGAATGCTTTCAGGTATACTCAACTAAATATGGAATTAAGTTTTAATTGATCCAATTCAATTTTGGCAATGTATGTGTTTGAAATACAGAAAAATTCTGTGATTGTCCTTCCGTTACTGTGAAATTGGCCATAAGCATCCTGATGTGGCAGAGGAATACACATTTGCTACTTAGCATGTCGAGAGAAGAATTGGGATGTTGATATTCACTAAGTGTGCAGATGTACATTGCCAACAATGTATTGCGTCACCAACAGATCACCAAGATGCACTAGCAATAGCGAAGCATTTTCCTTCGCCAACGCCAGGTGAAGGAGTGCATTATGCAACATTCCTAGAAGCAATTGAAAATGTTAACTGTGACGCGCTCCCTGACGCACACATGCCAAAGTACAGAACCAAAGGACTTGGGCGTTGCAACATTTGCAACAAATATGTCTACACCAGCAAGGCCGATAAAGAAAAGCACAGAAAGAAAGCTCTTGCACCAGAACAACAAATTATACGTGCTCAAAACGGACGCAGAAACTGAAACATGTACTTGGTTTAAAGGCACAGTTAGTGGATAATGATTTGTTTTAATATTGCCTAGATTTTTATTACCTATATAGATTAGCATGAACTCATACATATACCGAAAATTTTAGTTGATATCGATTTACAGCACCACCTTTACCCGGCCTCGTTGGCCGAACAAGGTAGATGTTTATGTCTCCCTTTTTGATTTTATGACAACTCTTACCGCAGAAATGTTATTTTTAGCATGTGTAATTTGTTTACGCTATGTTTATTATATACCGTCCATAATATTTCATCAACAAAAACAAACACAGACCCATAACTACGTTTAGACAATAATGTCGTAACAAAGAAATTTAGCTCTGTGAAGCTAATATATTTGCCCAGTGTAGCTACACAGCAAATGGTTATGTTGTAACTGGCCAGTCATGTAACATACTTCCGCTAGCTGGTTTCCAGTCGCCGCTATACGTAATTGTGTGTGTTAGTTTAATATTTTGATGAAAGGAGCAAACTAACGCAGGGTTACACAGTCTCCGAAATCAACTCCATCCACCTCAACTCAAGCAAGGCCAGCCCCACCACCAGGCCACCACCCATCATCAAGCCCCACATACACCCTATTTCCAAATCAAAGGAACCGCAAGCCTGCGGGGTTGACGGATGCCCGGTGGTATGGCTAGGTAAGCCAGCAATCAATGCCCATCGCCAGAAATGCCCTAACTCCCTAAAGCGAGACTTTCCAAAGACCAAGGGGGTGAGCGTAAAGACAGTTACCAAGTCATGCAAAGGGTTGGTTGAAGGCTCGTCGAGGAAAAGCACCGAGCACTATGACCAAGATGTCTTATTATTTTCGGGAGCTGTTCCTCGTTGGACGAGACATCAAGCGACGAGTCATCGCAAGAAATTGACCAACCAAGACCCACACCAGCCAAAGTTGCCCGCACAATTAAAGTTATACCCAAGCAGACAGTACCAAAACCAACACCACTTGCCGAGACACCAAAACTTACTACCACAAACATCACAAAGAAACCAGAAACAGCAAACAAAGAAGTGCAGACGGATAAAGTAGAAGAAGCTGTGCAGACAGAAGGAAGAAGAGGGACCAGTAATTATAACAATAAAAATTGAAGGGGGAGAGTGATAGTCAATCAAAGTAGGGAGGTCAGTTCAATGTACAAAAATCCGTGCTGGGTTGAAATTTCAGCTAAAGAGACTGCACTTTAGACTCTCCGTTGAGGGTCGTATTATTGTTAAAAAATGTTCGAAAATGTAACTGTTGAAAAAACAAGACTTTTTTCTTTATAATTCAGGGTTTTTTCCAACTTTCGATATAAAATATGTACATTACAGGTGATTAGATGTTCGTATGTTTTCATATATGAGCAGCTTCGCGTGAAATATGGATCAGTGTAGAGATCGCCATTGAAACACCCATTTATGCCCTATTCCGCTGCATAACACGTTGTAGAAAAATGCATTTTCCGATGTGATTCACTCACTTTTGTGGTATAATTGACTATCCATTTTAAAGGAGAGAGGTCCTTTGTTCCATTCATGAAGGACACTTTCATGAAATGACCTTTTATGCTTCAAAGCAGATGGTCAAACCCTGGAAGTACCCGTTGTGTTTATTTTTTGGATGACACAGGAGAGCTTGAAAAAAGTGTCTTATATCGTTGCAATTGTCAGAGTTTCATGATTAGAATGGTATATTTCATAGCTTTGAGCAATGCGTGAATCACTTTGGAAACTGCCATTAAAAATCTATATTAATACGGATCTGTACAACCTGACTACCAGTGTAAATCCTAGGTAGGGTTATCGTAAGCCTAATGGACATGGCAAACCATGCTAAACTTTGCCTGCGTCTCTCTGGATGGAATATATTTTTGAATAAATATTCATATAATTAGCATATTCCCATTATGCATATTTTAATGAGCGGGACTTTAGTCATTTTTCTGGAAAAAAGGTTGGGTCCATTTGGTGAAATAGAACGAACAACATCAAACTTGGACTTATATTTTCAATATAAAGCGCCATATATGTGACCCGTCATATCGAAAGGTACCTTAAGGTCGGCAAAATCAAAACCGATTTTGATTTTGGTTATTGGATGTTTGGTTGCGAAGTTACACCTAAATTGGTAAAAGACATCGGGCTGATTCAGAAAACTATAGTTCTGAGAAAATTGAGTTTAAAGTTTTTGTACTTTGTAAATCTTGAATGGGGAGAGGTTTTTTGCTTGGTTTTTAATACATTTTTCTTATGTTTTGGATGTTGGAACCTGATTAATATGATAGAATACACTTCAATGAGAACCTTTCTGATGAAATTAGAAATTCGACCTTGGACATGATTTTTGACTATGCTTAGCTTCAATGGCCCGTATCTCGTAATGTACTATGCCGGTATTAAGGTACCTTTCGACATGACGATCCACATATATGGAACTTCTTTTGCCCTTTAGCTATTGTTAAGCACTAAATTTCTTCATTTGGTCGTCATTTTTACACGCTCTTAAATTCCTTATATCATCATTTTCCATGATTTACCCTAGCCTCGATTCGAGGCTGACTTGGCTGGAGACAGTAAAATATTTTTTGTTTGTTTGGTTTTTTTTTTCTTTCTCTTTTCTTATGTTATGAGCATGACCCACCTCTCTTGTGAGAATTTATCTATTTTCAATATGCCCCATTTTTTGTCTGTCTTATTAATCTAAAAAAGAACTCCTGCAAGCTACATTTTGAAATATCCCTAATTAAGCTCATCTACCTCTTTGCTGTACAGTAAATACCCCAAACCATTATGTCCAGCCACCTATAGATAAAAGCACAGATTCTGAAACTCCTGTGATAAAAGCCACTGCCTATTTATCTTTCAAGCCATAATTTCATAAAATACCACATCTCTAGCCCAGAGCTGAAAATGGTGTTAGAAAACTGTTTTAATTGCCCTTACTCCCTAGCTCTTCTAAATTTTATCTTATCCTCCCTATGAATGTTGATAATTCTTTCTATAAAGCAAGTCATGGTAGCTAGAAAAAAATTGGAGTATAAACAAGGAATTAGAATTTAGAATAATTATCACAGAAAAGGAATGTTAATTATCACTGTTTTTAAATCTAAATGTTGTTTTATATTTACAGCTTGCAAGGGAGGTTGGTTATATTATTATATTTATACTCTCTCCAGACAAAGTAGAAAAACCAAAGGAAAATTTAAGGCCATATTTTTACCATCCCCAGACCTGTCAGCCTTGAATCAAGGCTAGATTTACCCCTATTTGTGGCACAAATAGCGTCAAAATTTCCGGACAAAAATATCTATATTTCCGGAACCGTTTGACTCACAGAGGTGATCTTGGTGTCATTTTACTTTGGAAACTGAGTACAATTCAAATGTGTGATAAAAACGAATGGAATAGAAACTTTATTTTACTCGTTGATATCCCTAAGATAAGAAAGAAGAGAAAAGGAATGTTTGATTTAATTAAAGAAAATAAAAGGCATTATGAGCCGACATAAATGATAAAATAAGGTAAAGGCATTATGAGCCGACATAAATGGATAGAAAAAGTTAAAGGCATTATGCGAGCCGACATAAAAATCATACAATGTAATAAGATAGCTAAACAATTGAAACAACTCTCTGTATTCTTGAAAACATTTTTTTTAATACAAGGTTTTTGAATAACAAAGAAAAACTTAGTGTCATTCATTTTGAGGACAAAATATTTTTCTAAGGAGGGGGTAGTGTAACGAAAAGGGGCCATCGCTAATCTTGCCTCAAGAATTTTGGTTAAGCTTACACGAGTGTGCAGAATTCTGCTCACCATCCCTTCTTGTGTGAAATAACTTTGTTCCCGTTTCCTACCTACCTCTTCCATTCAAAGTTGCAATTAGAATAAATCCAGATGTTCAGCAGGACATATATATCCATAATAATCCAAATACAAATTAAAACAGTGTTTGCACTTTACGCTACCTACAAGGGTAAGGGTAAGAAACCCGTCTGCTCCAGACTATTTGGAAAGAACAAGTGATGTTGAGTCTGCTCCAGACCATTTGGAAAGAACAAGTGATATTGAACAGAACAGTGAGTGAATCTAAGTGCCAATGTTTGACTTCCGATTTCTTCAAGTTGAATTACAAGTCTGTGTAAAAAAATTGCTACCAAGATTTTACAGATTGCTAGCTCAGTTGCTGATGAAGTGATAAACAGTGGCAAGCCTCCCCTCAAGCATATTGATAACTGTATTGATGCTCATGTTGGAGAGTTCAAAAATGAAACAAAGGCTCAAAGCAAGAATATGGAAGCTGGATGCTATAGACCAATACATATGGTGATAGCATCAAAATCTTTTGAGTAAAGGAGACAGAAGGTGAAGATACCAATGAGTTAGTTGTTAACATTGCTAAGTCCATTGGAGTCAACATCTCTACCTCTGACATCAGTGTTACGTCATCGCCTGCCATCCAAAACCGGCAAGAAGCCAATCATTGCCAAGTTCACAAGCCGTAACACAAAGACAGCCATCATGGAATCCAAGAAAAAACTGAAAGCGGTTAATGAGAGATCTAACAAGAGACCACCATATATTTTAATGATTTTGATTTGTCTCAGTGCGTTTTGACCTGGTGGAATAAGTATCATGTAGGTTGTGCCAATGGCACTTAGTGTAACTCACTTTTGAGACTAGATGGAACTTCACGAGGGATAACTCTACTGTAACATAACTCGCCCGGAGGTATAACTCACTTTTTCATAACTGTCTATTTCAAACTCACCTAAAATGTATTCCAAAGTATTTAGGTTGCTGGTCGAATAATGAAAAAGCTCAGAAACTAAAACCTTTCACTAAAGAAAAATCCCAAAAAAATGACATTTTTGGCATTATCTTTGCATTTTTACAACAGAAATTGCTGAATGTCGGAATTACCTTAGAAATAAGATAAACTTTAAGAAGCCCCGAAGAAATACTTGTAGCCCCCTTCATTGAGGTAATGTGAAAGGTGTCAAAATATACATGGCAACACTAGTACTTCATTTCAGGAATCAGGAAAATTGAAACATACTCTAAAAAAATTTGGGATCTTTAATGATATTACTTCTTTGAACCACCCAAAGGTACACGGTACCAGATTTTTGGCCCATCAACATCAAGGTCTAAATGCACTTCTAAACAACTGGGTCCCACTCACACTGACTTTGGAAAACATGTGCGCGCAGCAACCCAATGCAAAAGTACCTAGGTTTCATTAAAGGGGCAATTCATGATCCACTTTTCACTCTCAAGGTTACCACTATCAAATTTGAGTTTTTTAGCTTATACGAATCCTCAAGTAGTATATGTTACGATACCAAAACCATTCTTTCATACGTGCTTGCATTTTTGAGAAAAATGAGAAAATGTGTCATTTTCTAATTATTGTCGGGGCCCCGACAGTAATTACAAAACAGTAGTCTATGGGGATTTTAAAAAATGCTGAAAAGCTTGTAACTTGGAAACGAACGGGCGGAATCAAGTGAAGTTTTCAGTATATATTTATGTTGTACTCTCTTTTTTATTTAGCTAGAAAAGATGGCACTTCAAAATCATGAATTGCACCTTTAAGAAATTGAAAAACTACACTTTTCTTTCTGATGCGTGCCTTTTTAAAGGTTTCCTGGATGATCTGCAAACTGTTAAAACATTGTTTACTCACACATTATGGACCATTTTGAACACCATGACATCCTTGTTGACAGTCAACACAGTTTAAGGGCAAAACATTCAATAGAGACACAGTTGATTCTTGCATTAAATGACTTGACAAAAGCTATTGAAGATAGCAAAACTGTGAATATGGCCATTTTGGACTTAGAAAAGGCATTTGATAAAGTGCCGCATGAACATCTTCTCAAGAAACTGAGTCACTATGTTATCATTAGGAAACTTAAATGCATGGATTAGATATTTCTTGACAGACAGGACACATAGAGTTGTGTGTGATGGAGTAGGATCTGAGATGAGAAAACGACTTTAGGAGTACTGTTACTGGACCATCAGATTTTCTCATATATCTTAATGAGGAGATGATGGTCCTACTTGGCAGAATAGTGAAAAAAAAAGTCTGGGTTTTCCGTGATGAAGGTGCGGTTAAACTTGTTGACCATAAGTGGTGAAGAGAATTGAGAAGATGAAGATGAGCATCAACATGATTTCAATGATAGTATGACAGTCAGGGTAGTCAGGAGAGCCAAGATGATGGATGACCAGGTCATGAGCCAAGATGAACACGGTGTTTCTTGTTTCTATAAAAAGGGTTCTAAGTAGGCCTACCTCAAAGCGTCAACCAGTTAAAAAGGAAAACACAAGTTGCTTACATCTGATTCAAGTGATCATCCTCATATGAAGGCAACAAAAGTGATTTTTTGCCAAAATCATTGCCATTAAGTTAAATAAACTGCAAAAAACCCTAGGACCAGGCACATCATGAAGATTCGAAGATACAAGAATTACTTTTCAATATGCAAGACGAGGAAAACACACAGCAGCAGCCTGCACCTACAGCAACAGCATCATCCATTTCCATCTGCAAGATTTCACAACACGTTTTCATAGCATCA
>JXSR01S031221.1:0-13179 GCA_000969725.1 Ophiothrix spiculata
AAATAATTACTTAGACATTGTAGTTTGTCCAGAACATTGCCGTCAGTTGCATCTTTGAGATAAAAATCTATAAGAGTGGAGCTCTCGCTGCAACTTTCACTTCTTCGACTTCGGTGTCCTATCCACTCAACTGTTGCATTTCTTTCAAAACCTATCTGACATGCAAGTTGTTTCCATCCACAGTTTTCCATTGCGATATCCAATTCAACGCATGCATTACGATAGCTATCCTGGCGTTTGAAATGAGGTGACGTTTTCATTTGGCTCTCCAAAAATTGTTGGTCAATACCTTCCCGAATCTGATCAAATTTCTGAAATAAAAAAAGAGGTGTGTAATGATTTATTTACCACACATGTTAGTAACTTTGTCATTTCATAATAGGAATTGTTATAATCACGTCAACCAAAATGGATGATGAGAATAAAAGTTATAAAACATTTCAACTGCATCTCATAGAAAAGGATGTGTGGTTCAATCGAATAGAATCAAATTTGACCAAAACATGTACTTTCCAGGTCTAAATTCTGGTTTTCTTTTTGAGAGGGAGGTTGGGCAAACGTGTACGAACAGCCAACATACCTCCTTTATGTCACTATTAGGCTTGCCACACATCTTATGGTCGTCAGTAGGAGTTGCATTGGCACTGACTCTCGGCTGATCGTTATCATCCTGGTAGATGTCAATATTGGCGCGAAACAGTGTGTCGTCTTCTTCGTCTTTTAATTCTGCATTAAATGTTACCACAGATGCCATATCTTTGGACCAAATATGCTGACATGGTATTTGCTGCATTAAAAAAACAACAAGGTGTTTAACCAAGTTATGAAGATACCGTATGTGGTAATTAAGTTGAAAAATCATAGCGATGAAATTTTGTGCATTTTTTTTTCTGAGAGAATTACGCTACAGAATGATTGTAAAATATCTTATCTGTCAGGGGCATTTCTATGTTTGACTGTTATGAATAAAAATTCTTAATTTTGTCATTTTATTACATTTTAAACAAAATTGATAATTTCAAGCCTTTAAAATCACGGGGTCACATCTATCTACGCGCAGCTTGTTTTACCAAATTCCAAGTGTATTGGTTGATACAATGTGGTAGATAACATATCAGACCTGACATTCATTAAATTTGCAAAAAAATATATATTTCCTGAAGACCTTTAAAATGAGTAAAGAAACCGAGGAAAACTGCAGTTTAATTAAACGAAAGGGAACAAGATGTCGGTCATCATATTATCCCGATAACCCAGCGAGCATCGTAAACTACAGGGTGGACCAATAAAAGCGTTATTGAAGTTCAATGTCACGTAACTTAAAATTGGAAAATAATTCGAGAATAATGTTTATATATTCCATAAATTATGGTATCTTGTCCGTGTATGGTGAACATTTCATGTCAAACAAAGCTTGCATTGCAAAGTTATTGACATTTGCACAAAAACGCCGAATTCCACTTTGTCCACGGCCGGGAATACTTTAATGTTGACTAGAATCACAATTATGTCTACAATCAGCATGGTTTTTATTTCTTTATGGCGTTGATCCTTATCATCATCGTATTAAAGGTGCATATCATTGACTGATAGTACTATTGACATGCATGCATGCATCACAATAACACAAGTATGGTGTACTTCCATAAAAATTTTAAGAATTCATTGGGCCCAAATTTCAAATTGACAAAGGCAGTGCATGTATTTGGTCATTTTCATTATAACGTTGGTTTGTAAGGCGGTGAGAGGAGGAAGTTCACAAGTCGCGAGAGAACATTTTTTGCTGAACTTTTTTTAGAACTGGTAGCTATACGCGGCCGAAGGCTAAGCTAACTCTGTAAATAGTCTGTGTAGATGTGCATTAGGAATGACTTTCCTAATGCATGTATCTACAAAGACTACAGAGTTAGAACAAAGTTTCACCCTTTTGGTATTGTTTTGAACAGGGATAAAGAAAATAGCGCGATATTGAAAAGGGAGATCTGCAGCAAAAATTGCTGCTGTAAATGCAGAACTCATCCTAGGATGAGTTCTCGACGCAAGTTCCTTCATCAAATTCTTTAATCTAATCAGTAACGCAAAACCAATCAGTTTATTCAGACAGATATTATAACCAACGCTCATTCTGTGCACCCATGTAAACTTGCCCCGTGCACTGTTAGAACGCGGATTAAAATTTTAATCAACGCGGATTACCTAGTGAACCACTCATTTGTGGGTTAAAAAGTTTAACCAACAAGATTAAATTTCTGCTAATGGGGATTAAAATTTTAAGCTTATTGGTTAAACTTTGTAACCAACAAATGAGTGGTTCACTAGGTAATCTGCGTTGATTAAAATTTTAATCCGCGTTCTAACAGTGTGGACAAACCTGATTTTGACTCTTTTTGCGCAAATGGCAATAACTTTGCAATGCAAGCTTTGTTTCACATGAAATTTTCACCATACAAGGAAAAGATACCATAGTTTTTAAATATATAAAAACTATTGTCGAATTATTTTCCAATTTTAAGTTACGTGACATTGAACTTCAATAACGCTTTTATTGGTCCACCCTGTACAAGTCACACCTTTCGAAGGTCAGGGAAGTATCTGAACAAATATGACGTCACCGCAGCACATGTTGGTGAATCGCAGGGTAAATATGACTGATTGCAGGTATTCGAATATTTCAAATGCACCTACTTTCATAGAAGATCCGATACGTTTCCATTTGTGGTGGTCCATCCCATTGATTGCCACATGTATTTCACCGCCGTTGTTGTTAACCATTAGCACAGGATAGTCATTGCAATCCATTTTGCCTCCATGAAATACCTATAGAATAATAAAAAGATAAACATTTGACAAATTCATCCTCTGATATTTTCATGCGTAATATTCTAAATGTGCTGCTAGATCTTCTGCTAAATTCGCCATTGAACTGACTATGTAATAGTCTTGGTTACCGCAGCAACCGGTCCACACTTTGCACATGCTCATTGTGATTACATAGCACTTCTTTGGCGCTTTAGGGCTTTTTGAGCGGGAAATTCAAATTGATGAAAATCATGGAAAGAAAGTGTTTAAACTTCGTTAATTTTTGGAACGAACTTGTTGTCGTTTTTTAAAGTTATGGTCATTTATAAGCAAATTGGCAGGATTTTCTCATAGACTTACTGTATAACTTTAAACACAATAAAGACTCAAAATGGCGCCCATGGCTTAAAATTTGATTTCCCGCCATGTCGCAACTCTCAGTATATAGGGACCCTAGTGTGGACCGGATGATTACATCACTTCGACAGATATTAGTATTAACCAGGGGCGTAACCAATGGGGGCGGGGGGGGATGGGGGGGGGCAACCCCCGGCAACCCCCCCCCCCCCCCCCCGACGCAAAAAAAACGGGAAGGAGAGCAAAGAAATGGGAAGGGAAGAAAGGGAGGAAAGGGAGGAAGAAGAGAAAAAGGGAAGAGAGAAGAAGAAAAGGGGGAAAGAAGAGGGAAAAGGGAAGGGAAAGAGAAAAGGAAGGAAAAAAAAAGGGAAAGGAGAAAAGAAAAATGAAAGAAACCATTATTTCATCCAAAAATAGGCGTTTTTTTGGCTACAAATGAACAAATTTGTCCAAATATTTTTGCGCGCGTTAAAATTTTTCAAGCAAGTGCAAAAATCGGGAAGCCTCTTGAGTCTTGCAAGAAGTTAAATTTGCGCCCCTAAATTAGAAGAGCCAAAAAGGTACAACCATAAACTAACCAAGGCCTAAAAAAAACCTGACAAGCAAATAACCCCTTAGTATTGGTCCAAATATATATGAACAAACCTTAGTAATAACGCAATAAAAAGTCCGGAAATTGGTGAAATATTAGGCAATTCCTATTGTCCCTTTAAAAATGTGACGTGGGAGCAGTGTTCAGTGGAATTATTAAATTTCTGTATTCCGTTTGTTGTCGTTTTTATTTTAAAAATAATAAAGTACCTTAAAATCGAATGCAACATATTGTACTTATTCAGTTGTGTAAAACTTCAAACTGTACGACAAAAAGTTACCAAGGTTCCGTATTTATTTTCTAAAGAATACAATGCTGTCGCCTAAATCGACACAGTACATATGTCAAATGGTTAATCTAGGGCCCTATACAAAAAGTATTAAAAAGCTACTGTTCTTCGAAAATATCGTTGCGGGGTATTTTATGGCCACTGCAAGATTATGCTCACTCATACATGACACACCATAACAATACGTCGATCCTGGGTTTCCCAACCGGAAATCAATCTTTACCGAAATTTTATCCCACAATGCACTGATAAAGCATAACGATGCACCCAAATAGGCGTGAAATGATGTGGTGCATCAAACGCCCCATGCTTTTTTAAAAAGCTTCTAGTAAACTTCTACCTAGTATACATTTGTTCCAATGCTTGATAAAAATACCTGTGCCAAATTTCATCAAAAAAGAAATTCGTTTAGGGGGGCCACGTGGCAGTTTTTATACATGCCATTAGTTTTGCAATATGCAAAAGGCAGCTATTGTGTTTTCTATAGCATAACTCAATACAAAATACAATAGCTGCTTAGTTGAGTTCAGTGACATATGCTTTGAAAAATCACTGCCATTCATTTTGGTCTGGTCTAATTCTTCTACTGATCATTTATTATCACAAGTGATAAAACATTTCAAGCTGAATAATGATCTTATTGTTTAGGCATTGAAAAGAGCTAGAAATCCAATAATTGCCTACTTTTAGAAGCTAACTGCATGAACGATCTGAAGTGCTTTCATTGATCATTAATTATCACTAGTGATAAAGCATTTTGGCACCATAAGACTTCTAAGGGGTCAGGTCAAGGTCATTTAATGTCAAAGGTCATTTGAGGTCAAATCTCAACAGTGTTCAAAAAGTTGACCCTTGGTCATCTGGGGAAAATAGGGGTTATTGTATATCCCATGAAACATTCAGAGTCATTATTTGAAATACCACATTTGGCAGCTATTCCTTTGTGAGTTTCTGATTGTGGTTTCTGGAGGTAATAATAAATAGCTGCCATATGTAAGCAGGCAATTTCAATACCTTAACTTTAATGCCACCGTGGTCCCCCTAGACCACCTCTAATTTTTTTAAAACTTTACACAGCGTCTTTTCTGGCAAAATGGAACATTCTAAGACTAGGTAGAAAAAATATGTATGAGATGAGGGTGTCTGATGCACCCTAATGTGCACTACCACCTATCCCAAACAACAATTCAAATTGCCCGCTTTTAAATATATGAATTGGAGGAGCTAATGTCACGGCTTATTAGTTTTATGGGCAAAACTGTGTTTGGGCTAAAATTTCGGTAAAGATTGACTTCCGGGTGTAAACCCAGCATCGACGTATTGTTGGCACACATGAGTAGCGTCTATAGATTATATATTGGCCAAAATGGCGATAAAAATGTTTTTAAGAAATGTTAATATTTTAACGGCGTTTTTTCAAAAAGCTCTATTGTTTCAGATCGAATCATCCAATCTTATTCAAGTTTAGTATGCTTACGGTCGAGATACGTATACAAATGATAATTTATGTTAGCAAGAGCATATTTTTGTTTAAAACCGCTTGACCGTAAATTTCACAGTCAAAAGTTGCTGTTTCCATTAAGTATTTTATGTTGCCGTTGCTGCTGGTGCTCGCATTGGAAGTCTGATTTGTCATTTGTAATTCCTTCATAAATATCTGTCCTACAATCTGGCAATATATGAACATAATAGGATTATTATGTTTGGATTATCCGAACATTTTTGAGATTGTGACAAAATAGCGCCATTTTGAACATGTTCCTTTAAGGTTACATGAAAAGAGACTATCAAGTAGTTTTTATAAATTTGTTATAACAAAACTGAGTGTAAAACAACAACATAAAATTCCGATTATGCACGATGCTCATAAAAGCTTTCAAATATACCGCCTCGCAATCCTGTATTTGACGACCTCAAAAACAAATCTCTTTGAACTGGCTGAGTGAGATTACGCTTGTTAGTGTACGAAGAGTTTCATAAGACCCTGGAATATACACCCAGTAAACTATTATATGTATTGTTTAATATCCGTGGATCTCGAAAATCTCTGAACCCTTACCGACGTCATCCGACCTTGCATTCATACTAGTTGTCGCTTTGTACTTTCTGTTCAATGTATAATATCAAAACACCAGATGAAACAAAGCATGACGCGACGTCGAGACAAAGCTATCGAAGTATGTAAGCATCATAGTAGGGCAGTTCAGATTGATTGTTTTTCGAGGTCATAAAAAAGCGCTATATTTGAAAGTTGTTTTGAGTATCGTTGACTATTTGTGCTTCATTACAATTTTACATTGGTGTTTTCCACTTTGTTTTGTTATAACTACTGTATATGAAGCTACTTATATTTTCTTTTCCTGTAACCATTAAAAGAACATCAATAGTCAAAACGAAACTATAATAAAGAGACTCTACTTCGTATGTATGCCAAAAATTGTGATAGTCAGTCAAGTGCAAGTATGCAAAATCTAGCAGCGAACATGACATCCCAGGATCTCGTTTTTGAAAAAGAACCTTAAAACCGGTTTAAACCGGGAAACACTTCTTTATAATAGTCTGGACCGCCAGATGAGTAGAAGCAGGTTGTAATTGTCCTTAAGAATTTTTTCTGAAAAAAATAAATTAAGAGGAACAAGGGGGAATGAGAGGGAAAAAAATAGAAAAGAGAGGAGAAGAAAAACGTAGTAGAAACGTCGTAGAAAGTCGTTTAAGTTTGTATATATGGACAAATTATTATTGATCAATTCTAATTTAGATCTGAATTAGTTGTCTGTGCGCTTGTGTGACTTTTTTTTATAGATTGTCAGTTTTTAAAAGCTACGTAAAACAATCTTAGATTTACCTTTTTGGGTCTCATATTTCGGTTGCCCCTCCAAACAATTATAGACCTTGCCGCCGCGCATGAGCAAGTGTTAAATTGACATGTCACAAAAAGAATCTCAACTTGTTTTTTTAAACAGCATTGTGCCAAGTTTGATAATCTGAAAAATGCTTTCCATTTCCTTGCCATGATCTTGTTTTTTTCATGTAATACTTCAGTTGCAAACAACTGTGTAAAATTAAAACCACGAAAAACACAACCAAAGTTGCATTTTACAATAATTTTTTGTTTTTAGATGAAGTGTCTCTTGGCTAGTGCTGCGACAAAAAATTAACATTAGACAAGCTATGAATCAAAGTATGTTGTACAAAATGTATAATATATGAAGGCTGGACCTTTGATGTTATACTGTATATTATCAGAATACATTTTCAGACCTTATATTTAGTGAGAATTAGAATCATTTTACCTTGTCAACACGGTCAATGTCAACTAGGCGAACATCTATCCTACAAGTCCCCTCCGCATCATCCTGATCCACATCAACTAAAACTTGCATCCACTTAGTTTCCTCATTTGTTGACGATTGAATGGTACATCCGTATTTGCAGAAACCAGTTATGACAATAGACACTTCGTGTTCTTGCGTTATTACTACTGTGTCAAAGCCATCTCGAAGACCATGCCATCCACTAGGAACAAACTGACTCTGATGATACGCAGATATGTGCATTTGCGATGTATTTATCTTGCACTTATATGGCATGGTCAGGAATACGGGTTTTTGAAATACCAAGCCTGGTGGACCACACTTGATAACAGGGGTTGCCCAAGTTTCCTTACCGTCTGCGGAAGGAAGACTAACTTCGTCTGGTTTACATTGGTAAATGTAAACAAGTTGAGGTGTATCTGATTGTTGTTGCAAAGCAAATGGCGGGATGTAGAGAGAAATACGTGTACCTGGTATCGATAAGTTAATAGCATGTTCACAAGTGCTTGGAGCGTAAACCGCTGCAAAATTGTCCAGTTTGATTGTCTTGCCTGGTGAAAGTCCATGTCTCTCTGTAGATTCCTTCATGCACTGTAGAATAAATTGAAGTTCGCTTTTCTTGTTATCAGTATGGTTAATTGAAGATTGTAACTCCTGCGGATTCGTGGAAAGAACTGGACTGCTTGCTCTTCTAATCTTGGTTTGATTTTGGTCCTGAAATGACACGCGCTTCAACGTCGGTATGTCTTCATCGATCTTATCATGTTGGTTATCGCAGTATTCTGTGTCATCATGGTCATCGTGGATGGTTATTGACGGACGAACACTGCTCGGAGGCTCATCGAAAATAATTGCAGAGTCCACTGTTGTGGCAGAGCTAACTGAGCGATGAGAATGTCTTTTGGCTTCATGTGCTTCCTTCACGCTTCCTGAAAATCCTAAATAGAATCCGCCTATTTTACACATGCAGCACGCATCTTTCTGGTCCAAAATGAAAACACTGCCTTGGTGTACTTGATTCGGGTAATCACTGCTGTGTGGTTGAGTAGTGATGACTCCACTTTGATTGTCGCTGAGTACTTGGGATGTACTAATTCCACTATCCCTATCGGGCGGTTTACTCTCTGGGGACGCTTGAGCTCTTCTTCGCGCATTCATGGCTACTGATGATAATGAAAAACCTACGGACACAAATCAGATTCATATTATGTTATTACAGTCTTAACATTAAATATGGAATATTTTTACTATTCGTTTTACTATTCTATTCTCAAACAATCTCTAATACAATCCCTATGGGTGCACAACAGACACTTTTCACTTGAAGTCCATACTAAATTCGTTGACTGATCAAACGTTGATAGGTGATGTATTTATGTGCAATGCGGTCACCTACTTGGTGCTTATTGACTTCTGCATAATCTATGTGCGTCATTTTAATGGGTTATTCGTGGTTATTCGTTGATACAAAAATAATTGGTTTCTGAATATTGTGGATTAAGCTTTATATGTTAGCTTGCAATTAAATGGTTAATTTACCACATCTACCTCTCATATTTGCATATGACTATCATTTTGTCAGTACAGTAATTTGTATAGATTTATAGAGTGTTATACAGCCTGGAAGCCTCATTTTCTCCGTTAGCTGGGATGGGCGAAACCACTGCTTTCATATAAAATTAGAGAGTCATACGTAGTGGTAGAAACTAGAAATGATGATGATGAATAAGACTTCTGCACTACAGATTTTTACGTACCTCAGTAGTACTTTCAGATGCACTGCATCCGTCGTCAGCTGATGTTCTGCTGTGTTCTTCTTATTGTTAGTTAGTGACGTCAGAGAATGATTTATGACGTCACAAGTACTTGAGTTCATCAATTAGCTCCGCCCCCTTTTTGGAGCAAGGTATCCCAGACAGGGTCTAAGTCCAGGCCTTTATCTCTGTTCAAATTTGTTCCATTGGTTTTTATTGTATGGCTTCCATGTACTCGTCGAGAGAATTCTTTAGGTTCACTTTCGAGCACCTTAACTCCGGTCCAATCTGTTTACTGGCTATCGCTCCTGAGTACATGTTCTCTTACCGCTGACTTACAACTTGCAGCGCTGGACTTAAGTTCAGGGAGTCGCTTTCCTAATTTCCGGCCCAATTCACTGATGTAGGATGCGTTACAAGCTCTGTAATCAACAATTAAACTGGTAGACCACACCATATTTATATTCAGTTTCTGTCTAATCCTTGGGTGATACAAGAGTTTGGCTGAGGGTTTGATAAGGTTTGAAGGTGGTGGCACCACCAGCCGTATAGACTAGAGGCCTTGCATGCTTTTATTGATGTGTGTCAAACATAGGATTTTCAGAGATTTGAGTGCATTTATATTGTATAAGTGTAATTAACAGAAGAGAGCTATTGGAGTTGGGATTTTCTTACACTGGCGTATTCAAATTTAAATATATTAATTGCATTATTCGGCATTGGAATGGTTGATTGAGCAAAGACTAGGCCATGTATATCCCATTGTCTTGGACCATTCTACAGGATCTGTAGAAATTCTATTCAATGCTAATCACATTTGTGACCGTCCAGCCCAAACCAGCAGTAAATGCAAGCTTTTGTCATTTTCACCTTTTAAATTATTTGCAAAGACCATGCTTTAATGATTAAAATGACACCTTAATGAACTTCACACGATTTCCAGAAGTCCAGTTATGGTCCGTCAAAGTTTTTCAGGGAGTAAAACGTATAACTGAGATAAACGCGTTCCAAAGTTTAGTAAGCCCTACATGTATATTTTCTGTTGATTGTCTTAAGAATATACCAATGATTTATTTCACATTTCCTATCATTTTCTTGAAATGAAACTTTGCTTGTATTTTGTAATAATCACTAGGATTATGAATCTGTCATAAAATCGATTTCGGCAAATTATGACCTTGACATGTATTTTCACCTGTAGCGCAAAATGAAGTTTCTGGCATTTACTGCCCATACGGGCTGGAAGGTCACATTTAATCATGTTGACCATCCATGTGCCTATTATCTATGATCAAATTCTCAGACAAACTCTTGTATCACCCAAGGATAATACAGAAACTGAAAATCAATAGTGGTCTACTACAGCTTTGTAACGCATCCTACATCGATGAATCGGGCCGGAAATTAGGAAAGCGACTCTCTGAACACAAGTCCAGCGCTGCAAGTTTCAAGTCAGCGGTAAGGGAACATGTACTCAGGAGCGGTGGCCACAAAATATATAGATTGGACCGGTGTAGCAGGGATGTAAGTCCCCCGTTCTTATTGTCCGGGTTGTACAGAAAAGTATAGGCTAACAACGCTCACGCAACATCAGTTTCACGCTTTATGATCTATGGAAGGCAGAGTACCATTTCAGGGGGACTACGATTACTTGTGACACCGGAGTTAAGGTGCTCGACAGGGAACCTAAAGAATTCTCTCGACGAGTACTGCACTGGAAAGCATACAAATAAATCCAATGGATCAAATTTGAACAGAGATAAGGCCTGAATTTATACCCTGTCTGGGACACCTTGCTCCAAAAAGGGGACGGGCTAATTGACGAACTCAAGTTCTTGTGACGTCATAAATCATTCTCTGATGTCACTAACTAACAATAAGAAGAACATAGCAGAATATCAGGTGACGACAGATTCAGTGCATCTTGAAGTACTACTGAGGTATGTAAACAACCTGTAGTGCAGAAGTCTAGTTCATCATCATTTCCACTGTCTTCATGTTTTGAGCTTTTGTTTTGTGATTTGTGCCGAGATGGCGATATATTTGTCATATCGAGATATCGGCAGAGCGAACGCCGAAAAGAGGATATGGACCTTAAGGTCGGGTCGGCATAGTAAATTACGAGATACGGGCCATAGTCAAAAATAACGTCCAAGTCGAATTTCTAATTTCATCAGAAATGTTACCTTTGAAAAGGTGTGGGCTATACATAAGTCAAAATTGCTTTTTTCAGAATTTCTTTCTGTCAACAGTTTTTATGCATTACAACTGATCTATCTCAACATGAAATGGCATTTTTTTAATCGGGTCGAAGAAAAGAGTGTGCTGCGCCCTCTTGTGACCATTTCTCATTTTAGTGAAATTCTTATTTATTTTTACAAAAAATTGTTATTTAATTCTCAATTCCTGATCTTTTTGGTTTGTTAATGGGTTAATATTTATCAAATGGAGTCCAAGGAACACAAATATGAAGTTTTTGTAAACCCTAGTCATTTCGTATTCCTGGAAATTGATGTTTTTGGTCAAAATTCCAAGCGAGGGCGCTTTTTGTAATTATGCGCAATTTGCACAAATTTGAATAAATTAAAGAAATATCTGGCAGTGGTATTGGTACCACAGCCAGAACTTGAAAGCTCTGTAATCAAACCTGTCGCATAATTGCACATACCCAATACCCCAAAAAATGATCATATTTATCAGATACGAACTGCAACACTCCACAAACATGACAAAGGATATTTAAAATAATTTTACCTATTATAGACACTTCCCGAAGTTGTTAGTCACACAAAAATGATGTTTGAAGATATGTTTACAAATGGTAACTATGTAAACAAACAAAACATACCGTTTGATTTCTCTGATCTGAACAGTGCAATTTTCATAAATTTAATTCCAAAAGGTTTCTTTCATGAATATTTCTGTTTTTTCAAGCACCATTTGTATTTTTCAATTTATGCACAATGGCCGTTATGTGATAGGCTGTACTACACAACTTGCCTCAAGCCAAAAACGGAAGTTTTTTGGCTTGTGTTTCTCGAGCAAATTAAAGTATGCAGAAATTAAGATACTCTGATGTTTAATTTTACTCTGATGTTTAATTTATCCAAGGAATATGAGCATTACAATTAGTTTGATCGTAGTGCCCATTTGAACGTTAATTTAATGCTCCTATACATTTGTACAGGGAAAAGTTCGCTGACCCCTTTGCTTTTACATAAGGTTATTATTGACGCATTTAAACGAGTCTAACTGACAAACTAGATAGAAGGCTCAAATTTTGTCAGCAGATCAAACTTGTTACCTTAAAATTAGCAAAAGAATTTTATTTTGCGCATAATCATTAAAAGCGCCTTCACACACAATTTTGAAGGAAAACATCCATTTTTACGACGAAATGTCTAAATGTCATGAAAACTCTTATCATGGATTTTATACCTTATTTACACATATTTAAAGACATTAAAACTGCTTCACAATGCAAAAGATTTTTAGATTCAAGGGAATTTCTTCTGCAATACACAGAAATTTACTACGATGCACTGACACTAGAGGGCGCAGCATACTTTTTTCTTTGACCCATAGCCAAAAATGTTGTCATTTCAAGTTGAGATAGGTCAAGCGCAATCCAAAATAACCGTTGACAAGGCAAACTGAAAAATCACCCATTTATAGCCCGCTCCTACTCTGAAGAGTATTCTATCATATCAATCAGGTTCCAACATCCAAAACATAAGACAAATGTTCTAAAAACCGATATAAAAATCCTTTCTTCATTCAAGTTTTACCAGTACATAAACTTTAAACTCGATTTTCTCAGAACTACACTCCCGTTCAAAAGTGTTTGTGCACCAAACCTTTAACCAGCCATATCTCTAGAACCGTTCATCATTCGCGCCATATTTTTTTCGGATTTATGTTTTACATACATATATCTAAAAATCTCAACAAGAATTGCAATGATCGCATTTGAAAATATGGCGCGCTAAACATATTGTGTACTTTCTTCT
The DNA here is from genome assembly GCA_000969725.1 of Ophiothrix spiculata. Classification (NCBI taxonomy): domain Eukaryota; kingdom Metazoa; phylum Echinodermata; class Ophiuroidea; order Amphilepidida; family Ophiotrichidae; genus Ophiothrix; species Ophiothrix spiculata. The sequence goes on from JXSR01S031221.1 coordinate 13,116, forward strand.
GCACATAATAAACGGAGTTTAAATACATAACTGCACATTTGTTGGAAAACTTTTTACCTGAAAA
>JXSR01S031224.1:23725-36012 GCA_000969725.1 Ophiothrix spiculata
CCCAAGAGTACATCTATATCAAATTTCAGCAAGAATAAAGTGGGGTCACAAAAGTGGGGTCACAGAAGTGGGGTCACAAATTGTACCATCCCCTCGCATCGGGTGATGAAATTTTAGCGGAATATTGCAACGCTACAAGTTAATGGTGTTTTTTTAGATTAGGCCCTAATCTATTCTTGTTTTTACTTGTTGTTTCATTACACGTTTTGATCGGAAATATATTCTGGTCTTTCAGAACAATAACATTTTACAAAAATTGCCACATTTTGAAGTAGAATGACCAAATTGCTGTTTTAATTAGTATCCATATCGGATATTGAAATTGTAGTAGTACATGTATGTTTTTTTGTAATATATATATCACTGAAATTACTACAGATATTGTTAAAAACATCTTTATAAAAATATTAAACAAAAATTAAGTATACATACACAACATGAATCCTTGTACTCTTACCACCAAAGTTCATAATTTTAATGCAACACATTTTTCTCATTCACTCTAGACTCTATCACATATCACCTTATAGAGCCTAAACGTATATGAATAACGTACAAAAATGTCACCCACATACTGAACGTAAGCCAAATTGATACCACTTTATGGATAACGAATTATGAAATTTGATCCATATATTACGACCTCCCCCGTATTATATTTGAATATCCCTTAGAACTGTGATCAAGTTAAAGCTATCAATTCTTCCAAAGACATTATTGATCTGATTTGGGCCTCGTTTCCCGTTTCAATCTGCAAGAGTTTCTTTTTTGGTGAAATGGAATTTCTATTCTTCCGATAAATCGAGTTTCTTGTCGGCGAGCTTTTTTAGTAACAAACACGAGCAGTTTTTGTTATTACGCCCCGATGATTTGTTTAGTATCATTATTACATGTTGCTAAACGTGTATCATAGTTACCAAAAGAATGTGTACATTTTAGCCATAAGTACATTCCCAGCAGATCAATAGTGACTTATATTTTTTCTCACAATAAATAAAAAGCAACATTATCAACAATCCTGATAAACTTATTTCAATGTAATAAACTCTTATTAGTTATCGTAATTTCTATCAAGTGGTAACAAAATGTTTCTACTTTACGATAATAAAAAGCAACATTATCAACAATCCTGATAAACTTATTTCAATGTAATAAACTCTTATTAGTTATCGTAATTTCTTTCAAGTGGTAACAAAATGTTTCTACTTTACGATATATGGTTTCACCGTACTCTGGCAACTGAATGGTAATTTGACTACACTGTTATACTGTTGGGCAATTTTTAAGCGTTGGTTAAACTATGAACAACCCAATTGTTGGGTAAATAATATTAACCAACTGTTGATGAAATTTTACCCAATATTTGGGTAATTAGCTAAAACTTTTACCCAACAGTTGGGTAATTAGCCAACATTGTACGCAACGTTGGTAATTATTTACCCAGAAGTTGGGTTGTTCATAGTTGAACCAACGTTGGGTAAATTATTTGCCCAACGTTCTAACAGTGTAAGAATGCGGCTGAGTTAGGGATTTGAGCCAGCCAAGCGCCGTTCCTTGCTAACGCACGATTTGGCGGTAAATTATAAGATGCGTATTGCGTTGTAGTCAAATAATAGTAGCGTGAGACAGAGCGCAGAGCTTGGTCAATACGCACTCGCGCTGCGTTGGTCTAGACATAGCGCCCGTGTGGCGCAAATCCCTAACTTAGCCGGATTTTTAGGGTGCAAATAGACCAGTTGCCTATCTGGACTTTTATTAATCTATGGGTTTCACATATTTTTTTTTTAAAAGGTATACGTAATGCCACTGAAGGTGCAATAGGTAACCAATCTACATCTTTTTTGATAAAGATGATATACGTTTGTATATATCGCAAGATAAACATCATAAACGCATATTAACAGGTTTCTTATATCAATATGATTAACAGTCCGGGCAGCGAACCAGATCTAGCTCGGAAACCAGATCTGAATCAGAATTTGGCGTTTTTGTGGGGTTTGTTCCCGAGTTAGTTCTGGTTAAACTTTTCTTGCCGTTTTTGTAAGATATTGTATAAAATCTACCGTGAGTTTTTTAATATCTGCCGTGAGATTATTTGTTAATTAAGACAATAGAATAAATTAGATTACGTAATCAATTAAATATGCAAATTATTTTTTAACTTTTTTAACCAAAAATATAACATTGTTCACTAAAAACGAGAATATGTTAACAAAAATAGCCAAAAATTAAATCTATAATAGTTAAAATTAGTTTTAAAATATGAATCTTAATGTATACGTGCAATGCATCGTCGGAATTATTGTTCCTGGTTCGGGAACCAGATCTGGTTCGTTGCCCGGACTGTTTAAAGATAAGCTATACCTGATTAGAATCATTTATCATCCTTCTCTGATGCAGCGGCACGCAACCCATCTTTATCTTGATCTTAATTTGGATTTATTTTAGCAACTAGTAATACCCAATACCACTCCCAATCTTTGTTATTAAATAGATAAAATCTGACCAATAACTAATCGGATTTCATCCTTCATCTGATCTACCAAAAGCACTTGTAAGGGTAGCTCAATTATTTCTACAGAAAATTAAACACGGCATGGTTGAAAAAGATCCTTAGGACTGTAAAAAACACTTGATCATGATAACTATACAAAAATAATTTTGAAATTTGAAACACCACATATCTAGGCTATTGTTTTTACAACAAGCATGGAAAACACTTAAGTACATTCAACATATATTCATTTATATATATTTATGATGGATTAGGTTCTATGAGAGAATGATTTACTTCGAGTCAATGGATTGGGCACAATCTATCACGCAGCAAAGGTAACACATCTACGTCGTTTTATACAACCGATGCGCAAAAAAGTTACATCTTTTGAACTTGCTAAAAGATCGATGTTGAAAGAATATTGTGTAAAACTTTTTGGAAATCCCGTAAGATATCTTTATGTATGCAAATCATTACCTGGACATCCCCAGTTTGCCCTGTTTTTATATGAACAGGAAAAACATTATGAAGTCCATTCAACTAGTAAATTATGGATTAGGTTGTATGATAGCATGATTTACTTTGAATCAATCTAAATAAAATCTGAATCTGAATATGAAATCTGAATTCACTGGGCACGCCCCAATCAATCTGTAACACAGCAAAGGCAGACTCAGCTCATTTATAAATCTGATAAATTCATAATATCGTTAGAAAGATAAACATCTTTTAACCACGTTCTATCGCTTATCGGCTGTTTTGATCGGGCCTGCTGATAAATACAAATGGAAAGTTGAACTTTTTATTAGATTTATTTATTAGCCTCATAATAGGCAAGATAATCTATTACTGCTTATAGAATGGTCTAAGAAATGAATATATGATTCTACTTATGCGCACCGAATTGTACCTGAGGATAGCGGAGACTGTTTTTAAGCCACGGGGTATTTTGGTTGGCGGTTTTAAATAAGGTAACCATGGAAAATATGCTGTTTATATCAGATAACCATCTTTTCATTTAATCGCATATCTTGATCAATCTTTTCGTTCTAAAACGAGATAAAGAATGGCTTGGAGAAACTTCCATATGCCTACCTGTCAACAAAGTGTTTAATCTTACAACACGAAACTTTTTGCAGGAAAAAAATAACTTCAATGTAATAAACTTTTAATGGTTTTATAGAATCATTATTGATTAAGTGTTGATGGCAAATAAATATATTTTGTGGAAACGTTTTCAATTGAACGTTCAGTTTTACAAGTATTTTCTTATTTTGTATTAAATATTTCAATCTTTTGAATATCATAGGGAGGAAACTATTCAAAATCCATAATTATTGACATGACTTGACAAAAGTACGCAAACAAAGAACATCATCGAAGTGGCGTTTCCAATGAGACAGTAAAGGCTTGCAATCGCTAAACACATCAATTAAGATTTCTCTAAAAAGATATGCTCAATAGGCAAAAATCTTCACCGAAACTGTTAGTGCACATCGTAGCCGGTTATGGAAAGATTACGCTCTCTACACTACTTGTTGTTGCCTTGCTGTTGCGTAAGGAAAAGGATTACTCTGATGAATAAACACACAAATACAATACCCCTTTATAGATAAACAAACTGTGGATATCAAATCTACGTTCAAAAAGTAACCACAAACATTGGGAGGGAATTTCCCTAAGTTATTGGTTCGTCTGCAGCAAACTCCTTTGTTTACTCTCAATGGTTTACAGCAAGTTGTTCAATAGCGCTGTCTTCTTCAATGAAGTTCGGATGAAATCATCATTACCAATAGTTTGATTTAATAAAAAACAATAAATAACCATGATTATAGGGACTCGCTGGTCATTAAAATCAAATTGAGTATCGTTTCATGTCAATCATTTGATGACAGATAAACCTCACTAGTTTTGTAGAGATGCTGCATCATTTGTCATCGCCCATCTTATAATATGCAGATGCCAGGTCGCTTTAAGCTGTGCTTTAAGTCTGATGTTTATAAACTTGTCCTAATGACCAATCATAAATCTTGCCATAGATTAATGCGCTTCAATTTCATCTGTGACGACGCCTTTATTGAAATTTCATCTCACATCGGGTGATGAAAACTTGACCGGGATATTGCATCTCTGCAAGTTGTAATTGTATTTTCAGACTTGTTGTTGTTGTTTCATGTTTTCACTGTCAACATATTTTATTATTTCCAAATAGTGACATATGATAAAAAAATACATTACGCTAGAACATTCTAACCTGCAACTGGCAAATAAAAAAGAATTAAACAATAGTCCATACATATGAAGCCAACATGGATGGTTGTATAATAACTTATATTATACTTCAAATATTTTTGACATTACTAGCATCTACAGGTTTACATTAGCAACAAAGCAAAACCAATTATAAGTTTTGAGTATCAAACATCAGAAAATGACAAAACTGATTGTTTTTATCAGGTGGACTAATGACAATTACTGTAAATCACGCATTAAATCTAATTCATAATCTGTCAATCAACAGTCCTTTAACAAATTACCCTGTGCATATTTAAACATTCATCTGTTTCAATAATTCACAACATCAGATTATGCACTGATTCATTAAGAAAATCAATTGTCCAGTGTTTACAAACAATACAGCATGCACATTCAGGTCTTATTACAGCCTATTAACAATACAAACAATCAAATTTAAATCATTAATAGAAACAACCTTGTGACAATCTCAGATTCCTGATCCTGATGTCACTAATTAACACTGATGAGTTTTTGTAATAAATCGTCATTAGAATCACACCAAATCTGAAGTGGACCAAAGATTATTCAAATTGTTGGTAGCGACCTGCCCTGACTTGTTCTTTTGATGTTTATTGGCTCTTTACCAACTAAAGACAAATTCTGGGTCGATGGTCATTGTTAACCCGTACCATGAGTCAAGCCGATTGCAAATGACCAATTAAAAAAAATCACACATTGTTACAAATCAGACATATTTTAGTTTATAACTGCATCAAAAGATTTATTTTAGATATAGCATCCATGACGTTTCATTATTGTATATTTTTATATGCTCTAAAATTCTTTGTTATTGGTTGTATACCCTTATTATAATAACGGAATTGATGACCCATGTTCAATGATAATAGTCACCAGACAATTTTTTTATAAACCCTAATTTGATGTACTATCGGTATCAATGATATTACTCCATAGATTGGATTAAATGAACCGTGATTATAACGAGCCGATTGTCTTCAAAACTAATTTGAAATTAAGTTAAGTGTTAAGTTTTAATCACTTTTTCAAAGTTTTTCTTGTCAAACGAATTGTCACCAGGCAATTTTCTAAATATTTACAAAACCAATCTGGTTGCGTTGTATAAAAACATTGAAATCATACCAAAAACATTGCAAGATGAAAGCAAACAGTGTCATCAGGAGTATTTTATAGGTACCTGGTCAAGTTGGCGACAATTTTAATATTAATTGTTAGAATAACACACGGTACACCAACGCTTATCAATAAGGCCGTAAAGAACAAGTTAATTTTTAATTCATTTTCATTCATTTTTTTTTATTCCAATCGTCCCTGAGGCAATCACTTCATAAATTTCAATAAACCTTTTCACGCTTCATATAAGTTTAATATGTTTATGTAATATGTAAATGTAGCTTTTGCACTTAGCGCTCCAGTTTATTGACACGCAAACAGAAAATCTACATTGTGCTAAAAATTACAAAGATAAAATCTGAATATCAAGGTTCCATGTGTTGTAAACAAACCGAATACCTAGATATCTACTGCACTGCAAACGAGGCTAAAAGATATTTGGTTCAACCAAACATTCAAAACATTAGGTGCCTGGGAAAGGATGGGAGCATCCTCAAGTATGATCAAATGTTTATCGTTTCAATTGAAGCAAAATTACAATAGTATGATTTGTTTGCTTCTGAAAAGAAATAAAATCCATAAAATTATTTAACTTGTCCAGACACTATTTATTCTTTAATATAGGCCTACATGTACATTGTATTTATGGATGTCTTTATTTAATTCCTCTTATAAACAACGTCTTCACTTTTGTAAGTCGTACGTATAATTATTATGATGCTGACACTTATTTAGAATTATGTGAACAATCAATGTGATTTTTTGGAAATCGATAATATCGTTTTACGTGTGTTAAAATTTGGGTTCCAGGGATGTTATGGTACCCGAAGCCGTGTTGTTTCCCTTCTTCTTACAATCATAGACACAAATCATCTGTCGACCGTCAATAAACGCCGAAACAAATCAAAAATTTGATACAGTATCGAAATAAAACTAAAAAGGTTTAATTTCAAGTTATTAATGAATTCTTTGCACAATATGATCCATATATTACAACCTTCCCCGTATTATATTTGAACATCCCTTCTCGGCTGTGATAAAAATAAAGCTTACAATATTCCAAAGACATTATTGATCTGATTTGGGCCTCGTTTCCCGTTTCCATCTGCAAGAGTTTCCTTTTTGGTGAAATGGAATTACTATTCTTCCGATAAATCGAGTTTTCTTGTCAGCGAGCTTTTTAGTAACGAACACGAGCAGTTTTTGTTATTACGCTCCGATGATTTGTTTGGTATCATTATTACATGTTGCTAAACGTGTTTCATAGTTACCAAAAGAATGTGTACATTTTAGCCATAAGTACATTCCCAGCAGATCAATAGTGCTTTTTCAAAGACTTATATTTTTTCTCACAATAAATAAAAAGCAACATTATCAACAATCCTGATAAACTTATTTCAATGTAATAAACTCTTATTAGTTATCGTAATTTCTATCAAGTGGTAACAAAATGTTTCTACTTTACGATATATGGTTTCACATATTTTTTTAAAAAGGTATACGTTATGCCACTGAAGGTGCAATAGGTAACCAATCTACATCTTTTTGATAAAGATGATATACGTTTGTATATATCGCCAGATAAACATCATAAACGCATATTAACAGGTTTCTTATATCAATATGATTAACAGTCCGGGCAGCGAACCAGATCTGGCTCGCAAACCAGATCTGGCTCGGGCGAACCAGATCTGAATCAGAATTTGGCGTTTTTGTGGGGTTTGTTCCCGAGTTAGTTCTGGTTAAACTTTTCTTGCCGTTTTAATAAGATATTGCCTAAAATCTACCGTGAGTTTTTAAATATCTGCCGTGAGATTATTTGTTAATTAAGACAATAGAATAAATTAGATTACGTAATCAATTAAATATGCAAATTATTTTTAAACTTTTTTAACCAAAAATATAACATTGTTCACTAAAAGCGAGAATGTGTTAACAAAATAGCCAAAAAATTCAATCTATAATAGTTAAAATTAGTTTTAAAATATGAATCTTAATGTATAAGTGCAATGCATCGTGGGAATTATTGTTCCTGGTTCGGGAACCAGATCTGGTTCGTTGCCCGGACTGTTTAAAGATAAGCTATACCTGATTGGAATCATTTATCATCCTTCTCTGATGCAGCGGCACGCAACCCATCTTTATCTTGATCTTAATTTGGATTTATTTCAGCAACTAGTAATACCCAATACCACTTCCAATCTTTGTTATTAAATGGATACAATCTGACCAATAACTAATCGGATTTCATCCTTCATCTGATCTACCAAAAGCACTTTTAAGGGTAGCTCAATTATTTCTACAGAAAATTAAACACGGCATGGTCGAAAAAGATCATTAGGACTGTAAAAAACACTTGATCATGATAACTATACAAAAATAATTTGGAAATTTGAAACACCACATATCTAGGCTATTGTTTTTACAACAAGCATGGAAAACACTTAAGTACATTCAACATATATTCATTTATATATATTTATGATGGATTAGGTTCTATGAGAGAATGATTTACTTCGAGTCAATGGATTGGGCACAATCTATCACGCAGCAAAGGTAACACATCTACGTCGTTTTATACAACCGATGCGCAAAAAAGTTACATCTTTTGAACTTGCTAAAAGATCGATGTTGAAAGAATATTGTGTAAAACTTTTTGGAAATCCCGTAAGATATCTTTATGTATGCAAATCATTACCTGGACATCCCCAGTTTGCCCTGTTTTTATATGAACAGGAAAAACATTATGAAGTCCATTCAACTAGTAAATTATGGATTAGGTTGTATGATAGCATGATTTACTTTGAATCAATCTAAATAAAATCTGAATCTGAATCTGAAATCTGAATTCACTGGGCACGCCCCAATCAATCTGTAACACAGCAAAGGCAGACTCAGCACATTTATAAATCTGATAAATTCATAATATCGTTAGAAAGATAAACATCTTTTAACCACGTTCTATCGCTTATCGGCTGTTTTGATCGGGCCTGCTGATAAATACAAATGGAAAGTTAAACTTTTTATTAGATTTATTTATTAGCCTCATTAATGGAGTGGTAATCTATTATTACTTATAGAATGGTTCAAGTCTAAGAAATTAAAATATGGTTCTCCTCATATGCAGCGACTTGTACCTGAGGATAGCAGAGACCGTTTTTAAGCCATGGGTTATTTAGGTTGTCGGCTTCAAAGAAGGTAACCGTGGAAAATGTACTGTTTATATCAGATAACCATCTTTTCATTTTATCGCATATCTTGATCAATCTTTTCATTGCTGCCGATAAAGAATGGCTATGGGTAAACCTTTTTTGGAAATCCGTAAGATATCGGTATGTACGCAAATCATTACCAAGGCATCTCCAGTTTGCCTGTTTGTATTGATATTGATAAACAAAAACCCCTGGATTTATGTATCATACGTTATTGTATTTCCAATGTGTTTTTTTTTTGATAAGTAGGGAAAACATTCTGAAGTACATTCAACTAGTAAATGGTGGATTAGATTGTATGATAGCATGATTTACTTTGAATCAATTCACTAGGCACGCCCCAATCAATCTGTAACACAGGAAAGGCAGACTTAGCACATCTGATAAATTCCTAATATCGTTAGAAAGATAAACATCTTTTAACAACGTTCTATTTACTTATCGGCCGTTTTGATCCAGCCTTCTGATAAATACAGTTGGGAAGTTAACATTTTTATTGGATTTATTTATTAGTCTCATTAAGGGATAGGTAATATATTACTGCTTACAGAATGGTCTAAGAAATGCATAGATGGTTCTACTCATGCGCATCGACTTGTACCTGAGGGAAGCGGTACCGTTTTTAAGCCACGGGATATTTTGGTTGGCGGCTTTAAAAAAAGGTAGAACCGTGGAAAATATGCTGTTTATATCAGATAACCATCTTTTCATTTTATCGCATATCTTGATCAATCTTTTCGTTCTAAGACGATATAATTTCTGCCGATAAAAATGGCTTGGGGAAAACCACCATATAGGCCTACCTGTCATCGAAGTGTTTATCTTACAACATGAAACTTTTTTGCAGGAATAGAATAACTTCAATGTAATAAACTTTCGATAATTTTAAGATATAGGTAATATATTACTGCTTATATAATGGTCTAAGAAATGAACCATTTTCTTTGGTTGATTAAGTATGGATGGCAGATAAATATCTTTTGTGCAAACGTTTTCAGGTTTCAATTGAAAGTTTTACAAGCAGTATCTGTTATTTTCTTATTTTGTATGAAATATTTCATCAATCTTTGAATATCATAAAGGAAAAAAGCCAAAGACGAAAATAATTATTGACATGACTTGACGAAAGTACCCAAACAAAGGACATCATTGAAGTGGCTTTTCCAACCAGACAGAAGGCTTGCAATTGCTAAACATATCAATTAAGATTTCTCTAAAAAATATAATATGCAATTTGATCAAGTAGATATGTTTAAACAATAGGCTAAAATCTTCACCGAAATTGTTAATGCACATCGTAGCCGGTTATGGAAAGATCACGCTCTCTTCACTACTTGCTATTGCTTTGCTGTTGCATAAGGAAAAGAATTACTCTGATGAGTAAACACAAAATAAAATACCCTTTATAGATCAACAAACTGTGGATATCAAATCTACATTAAAAAACAAAACAAATTACCACATACATTGGGAGGGAATTTCCCTAAGTTATTGTTTCGTTGACAAATTATTGAGGTAGCCTCTTTTATACGTTTACCGAACGAACAGTAGCAGGATGTCATAGGAGGTATGTTTTAAGTGATGTTGAAGTTTTATCGTTTTTAATGACTAGTAACAAAGTGTTCAGTTTCACCTCGTTCGTTATTTACCAGAACAGTGCATTATTTCAATAAATATCAGACTTAGAGACTTTCAAAATTTGTAGCAAGTTGTTCAATATCACCATGACCACTGTCCTCTTCAATGATATTCGAATGCAATCATCATCACTACCAATAGTTAAATACAATCCAATAATTAAAAGAAAAATAACTATGATCACAGGGACTCGCTGGTCATTAAAATCGGTTCGACTATCATTTCATGTCAATCATTTGATGACAGATAAATCTCACTAGTTTTGTAGAGACACTGCGTCATTGCCCATCTTACAGTATGCAGATGTCAGGTCACTTTAAGATGTTTATAAACTTGTCTTAAGGACGAGTCATAAATCTTGCCCTAGATTAATGCGCTTTAAATTCATCTGTGACGACGCCTTTATTGAAAGTTCATCTCGCATCTGGTGATGAAACTTGACCAGGATATTGCATCTCTTCAAGTTGTAATTATATTTTCAGATTATTTTTGTTGTTGTTTCATGTTTTAATTTTCAAAATATGTTATAATTTTGAAACAGTGAAATTTGACAAATGTTTGCTAGAATATTCTATCCTGCAACTGGCGAATAAAAAAAGAATTAAATAATAGTCCATACATATAGTACGATGAAGCCAACACTTCTATTCTACAAAATATTTTCGACATTACTGTCATATTCAGGTTTACATCTGTTATGAGTTTTGAGTATCAAGCATCAGAAAATTTCAGACAAAACTTATTTGTTTTTACCAGGTGGTCTAATGGCAATTATTGTGAATCACGCATCATACTTAATTCACAATGATCGAATCTGTCAATCAACAATCCTTTAACAAATTACCTTGTGCATATTTAAACATTCATTTGTTTCAATAATTCACAACATCAGATTATCTACTGCTTCATTAGGCCGAATTCATAAAAGTAAGCAATTGCTTTTTCTATGGCTTTTACTTGAACTTGTATCCATATATGGGCAGATATTCAAGTAAAAGCCATAGAAAAAGCAATTGCTTACTTTTATGAATTCGGCCTAATAAGAAAATCAATTGTCCAGTGTTTACAAACAATACAGCATGCAAATTCAGGTATATACTAATACAGCCTATTAACAATACAAACAATTAAATTTAAATCATTAATAGAAACAACCTTGTGACCATCTCAGATACATGATCCTGATGTCACTAATTAACACTGATGAGTTTTTGTAATAAATCGTCATTAAAATCACACCAAATCTGAAGTGGATCAAAGATTATTCAAATTGTTGGTAGCGACCTGCCCCGACTTGTTCTTCTGATGTTTATTGGCTCTTTACCAACTAAAGACAAATTCTGGGTCGATGGTCATTGTTAACCCGTACCATGAGTCAAGCCAATCGCAAATGACCAATTAAAAAATATCACACATATCAAATCAGACATATTTTAGTTTATAACTGCATCAAAAGATTTATTTTAGATATAGCATCCATGAAGTTTCATTATTGTATATTTTATATATGCTCTACTAACCTTCTTTGTTATTGGTTGTATACCCTTATT
>JXSR01S031224.1:44603-55422 GCA_000969725.1 Ophiothrix spiculata
AATACAACCATTAACAGAGCACAGTTATTTAGAATAAATATTATATTTTAGACATACATATTTTTTTTATGGATCATTAAATAAGCATACATACTCTATTAGTGTAAATCATTTGATGGAATTTGGATATTTATATTCCAATAATGGGACAAAATGTGGAAATTACAGTTTTTGCTTTCCTTTTTTTGTTGTACTTCAAACTTTTATTAATTAAAAATACACAAGGTTGATCATAGAAAATTTGGCGAACAATACCCACTGATAAATTCAGATTACTGTAATAACATTTGATTATAGTTATCACAAATATTACATTTGATGGCGGTGAATAGTACAGTTCAATTATCTTTCACGATTCATTATACATGCGCGGCAGTCATGCATTCCGTAATTGGTTTATACATAGTAGCGTAAAATAGGCTTCCCGCGCTTTTGTTAGTAGTGATTGAATGATGCATTAAAATCAGTTCCGACCTTGAGAGCTTTAATTTGTATTCGCTATGAATACGGCAATGACTTTGAATAAGCAATTCGAGTTTATTTTTTCTCTCAAAACAAATATCTTTGATAGATCTTAAACAGACTTGAAACAGCACTTATTTTACCCTCGCCTATTGTGAGTCATAAATATTCTTTGTGCGCAAAGTCGTGATGTAGATATAAGCAAGGGAAAAAATGATCTTTGCGATACAATACACCATCGAGTTTGCTAAAATGAATTATGCATAAGATGGTTAATTCGAGCTGTAGCGTAATAAATCATAGTGACAGTTGCAGGACCCACGCCCAAAGAAAGCTTTTTGTTTTGGTGTGATAAAGATGGTGATAGGAAAGCCTAGGGGAATTTATTGATGGAAAGTCCAGTGTTTCTTTCAAATGAGATCAGTAGAGATGTTTTCAAGCCAATCGTCCGTAAACGAAGATGTTATGCTAGTTGCGGGAGAATTGTCATTGGTTAATTTATGTTGATTATTAAATCCAACTGCAGCACTCTTCCCGTGGAAGAGATGAGCAAAAATGCCCGGGGTTTTGGATTAACTCAGCCTGCACTTATGTATCGGTCCTTTGATGTAGTCCGCAACATGTCACTTAAGATCTATAATAGACACTCAAATCAAATCAAAGATGGCGATTTTAAAAACTAGATGTCATATTTGACGAGTGAAATAGAGTAAGCTTGATAGATTGTTAATTTTCTGGTCACACGAAATCTCGAACCTTATTTTGATTTATAAGAATTGAATCATTGATTCGTTTTCAGACCAGATAGCAGGTGTTTGAAATACGAAAGTTGGTACTGAATTTAATATATGTGGAGGGTAATTAACAAGGGTTCAACTATTAAGGCGGGATTTATATCTGATTATAAAGTTTGTACGATTTTAGTTTGATAAGCTGATATTTGATAGTAATTGGTATAAACGCATAGATTTAAGTGCACGAATATATGCATCGATAATGACAAAACATTTTCCTTCAAATATTATTAAAATAGGAATCTGACATAAATGGTATCTGATAACCTATGCTTTTCACTGTTATGATATATAATTACTATATAAGAATTAATATGAAACCATGAAACTATGTAAAGGCTACTCATTAATCTTGTCTTTTCGTATATTTACATTAGAAGAAAATTAACATGTACAAAAAATCCACGATGATAAATAACATTTTCGATTACATGTAATAAAACAAAATGCATACGTTTGTACTTTGCACTATTTCAATAAGACATAGCATGCATTATAAGTGGGCGTACTTTGACCGATTTAATTATCACATGGTTACATTAACAGGGAATCCCCATCATCAAGGCTATGCTCTAATAGTAATTCGCAAACACAAAAGACCTTGAAAAATACAACTCGTTTACTTGATGGCAATGACCGCCAATTTATAAAAACAAAAATCTCAACTATCGTTTTTACAAAATAATACAAACACGTAAAGGACATCGTATGATGTTTTGATTAACAGTGAAATGTTTTAATCGCAAAATGGAAATTGCTAGCAAGACCTGGGGATGTCTCAAGATGCAAATATCTTAGGAAAAGACATGAAAAGATGCTAGAATTTCGGCGTTAAATTTAAGTACAGTCGACTTGTCCCGGCATGTCGCTTGCATGTACTAACTCGTTTACCCGATCTTGCTCCACGTGCGGAGCACTGGGTGCTAATGTAAGCCCCTATCGTGAATGCAAGACGTCCAAGTTGTATGTAAATGTAGCCTGTTCAACATCTTAACATTAGCAATGAGATCAGACCATACTATACTTATAACTTGACTTCATCATGTTTGAAAATGTGAAAAGGTGAAACTTATCGAGAAGGGTTCTCTGTAGGATAGGATGTTAAAGATATTATTGCAAAGTCATTGAACGTTCATGAACTAACTTTCAGATAACTTACGGTTTCATTATGGACAAAATTGAAAAAAGAATAAAATTTAAGTGTGAAAAGATTGTTATATCTTTTTATTTCTACAGTCCATTAAATTAGAAATGGCTTGAAATTAGTCCTATATTTAATAAATACGATAAAGTTAATGACCCCGTTATTTCCATATACGGAGTAATGCAAAATAGCTTTAGGAAATATGTTTAACGCTACGGCGCTGTTTCAATGTTATAAATGCATCTATTTATGTGGCAAAATAATTACACAAGTATAATACTAGTATGTGTTTTTTAATAATATTCATTTTTTATTTGTTTTTACAGCTATCCGCGTAACCACCGACCCCGAAGTCTTCGTACAGCGTGATACAAGGGCGGCTCTCAAATGCGAGTTCAACCACAAAAAGAGCGTGTCTTCGGTAACATGGTCGAAAGGACCGATTTACGAAGAGTCCGAGGTTGTAGTCAAATTTTTCCTGGGATTCAAAATTGGACCAAAGTACAACAAAGGTTACGATCTGGCTCCTGATAACAGAACTCTTATTATTGAGAAAGTAACGGAAGAAGATGCTGGAACATGGTGGTGCTATGTGGTTGTTTCGGATCCATGGTCAGAATCACGATCTACTAACTTGACAGTGATAGGTAAGCACACAATTTTCGAGATAAAATAAGAGAACCATCCATGCATCGTACTTATTGATCGAGATGTCTATTTACTATTTTCCCATTTTTTACAAATTAGAGAAATTTCTAGTCGAAGTTAATGATTGAAACAACTATACAATTGGATACAAAAGTTGTCGTTAATTTTTTACAACGAATCAAAAGTACCTCTATATGTTTGGCAAGTAGTGAAATCTTGATTATATCTGTATTAATACGGAAAACATGATACCTACATATACAACTTACACAATATCAAAATGAATATACCATCATACTAGCAGAAAAAAATCATTAAAAACAGAGTTTAAGTCATATTCAGTGGTAGATTATCGTTATTCAAAATCCCATAATGTAACTTTTCTTCTACAGTGCCACCCAAACCACCCACAATAAACCAGTGTCCCGACCGGGATTCCAACGAACAACCTTGCGAGATAGAAGTAGACAAAGATGACACCAACTATACCGTCACCTGCAAATCCAGCGGCTCACCCGCTACATTGGCCATCTACAAAGACAACGAGAGACTAAACGTGAATCCACAACAGAGAACAAACCCAGAGAATCCCGCTAAATACGATACCATCTTAGAGACACCAGTGGCTTTAGACTTAAATCAAGATGAGTTCACCATCACATGTGTAGCTATTGGACATAGTACGTTACCAGAAGGAGACCAGAGAGCACAACGGGTGCTAAAGATCCAAAGAAGTCGTAACGACCCCTCAATGGGTATGAGGCAAGAAGGTTCGTTGATAAAGAATATTTGAGTCACATTTCAATTTCGTAGAGTTTGAAATAATCTTTGATGTTGGTGCTCCAGCCATATCAAATTTTAATGTAAATATCGAGAAAGAATTGTCAGACAAATCTGTGATAGCATGAAACTCGAAAAATATTTCGATAAAAATATCGTCTGGTGAAAAAAATTAAATTGTCATTGAGTAAGGAAAAAGACAATTATTGCACCTCACCCTTTGACATGTTTGAAAAACAAACAAGCAAACATTAATAGACTCAACAATTGTTTTGAAGTACCAACTGATATTATTTGTTGCTATTTACTGTAAGCATGATGTTGTTCAAAAGAGAGTTAACAGAGGTTATATCAAATTACTTTAAACAAAATATCTAAAACGGAGTAACCGGGATACAAAACTGCTTCATCCTGCTGTACGCCATTATTGAACTTCCTGTTCGGACATTAAACAATACCATTGCGTGACTGTCGATCAAGACATACGCTGGCAAACCGCTTAAGGGTTTTTAGACCATCTGCCTCTTTCTAGACGATCATTTCCGAAAATTACTTACGCCAGGATAAAACTTTGTATGCTATCAAAGAATAGCGCTTTGGATTTATCCGAATAGGGCAGATAGATGGGTATCAATTATTCATAGACAAAGATTAGAGTATTGTTAATATTTTTTGAAACTATCATCAAATGTGATCGTCTGCTGAATGAAGTTAATAATTTTGCAAATTAATCATAATCACCCAACCGGTATTTTGAAAGTGAATAAAATCAATAATGATGATTCTATCGATTTTGTTTTTTGAAACTAAACATATAAATGTTGTTATCTGTTGTGAAAATATAGTGTATGTCGAAACTTTGAATTTAAAAGCAGTTGGGAGACAATCGAACATATGTTGAAAATTAATCTTTCTATCAATGTTTGTTTTATCTTCCCTGCAGATACACCGTCGCAAGGAATAGGAACGTTACACTTAGGGATCTACGTTGGAGTAGGCGCTGTGTGTTTGGTAGTTTTTATCATCTGTGTATTCGTTGGAATATTTGTTATTCGGTCGAAAATAAAGGTATGCTAAAACGATTCAAATAACACAAGCCTCTTATGTGTTAGTTGTAATTATGATACAAAAATGGCATTGTAAACTCGTGAGATAACACAAAAATGTCAAAAATAAAGTGGTTGTTTGTAACTGGTATGTAAAAGTGCAGCACGTTTTTAAGTTTAATACTTGACAACTTGTAAGACTTGTATTATCTGTAGAAATACATCTTTCTTTTCTTTGTACTTTCCTGAGTTTCAGTTTCATATTAATGTTTTCATCTTATGTTTAGCTGATTAGCACTGTTGTAATAAGCAGAGCCTCTCACTAAATCATCTCCTGTTGGTCGACCCTATGTCTATGTGCCACCCTTCTCGCGCGCTTTTTGCTCCGTTTCCCGCCACTGATCGGCTACCAGCACACACGCCCTAAATACGGCAAGACGGTGTTTGGTGTGGTGTTTAAATTTCAATTGGTGCTTATCGTCAGTGTTATTGAAATAGCTATTATTCATTGTCTTATTTTAGACAATTCATATGACCTAAGAGTACTGCCAAAGAATTAAACAAAAATGCCTTTAATAAAAATAAAATCATTGTTTTTGGACTTAAAGAATAAATTTAAGAAGCAGACATTCACAATACTCCGACTATCCAACAGTCAATTTTGAGAGCGTGGCCTAGACAAAGGAATGACATTCTATTTAATTTTAAGAAATGCACCATTATAAAACAAAACAAGTTTCAATTTTCTTTTCTTGATGGTAATTCTATTTTGTATTATTTATCTTCCAACTCTCCCAATGCAGCTAAGACGAGCGAAAAGAGCTCGAGCAAAAACGGCTAAGACTAGGTACAAGGGTGCAAAAAAGAAAAAGAAAAAGGGCAATAATAGGCCACGCTTTCCGTCTCCACCACCTTCACCTGGTGATGGTCGGACCCCGATATCATCAATTCATTCAATTGGGCAAAACGGGGATTCGGTGAGTAAATCATTGCGCACCCGCCATACCACAATTGCCCTGCACTTGCTTTTAACCCGCTCGCCCGATGTACATGTGTATGGCAATTTTGATTGGTTGTTTAGTTGGTTTAATGAGTGGTCGTCTGCTGTGAATGTAAAATATTTTTTTATAAAAAAAGTGTTTCTAGTATTTTTTGCGCGCTTGTACATTGCAACATATTAAAAGAGAGGTTCTTTTATATTGTTTTCATGGTGTTTTGTTTTCATTTGTCTGTACACATTTTATAAATTTTCGGATTTTCAGATTTGACTGATATTTTCAGATTAATCTGCCTTATTTCACACTATTCTTACTGAATATTTAGATGTTTAGTAGCTTAAATTGTACGCATGTTTGTTCGATATTATTTGATTTCACCAAATTAATAAATGATAAGTCAAATTTGTCAATAATTATAATTTTCATTGTTTTTTGTTTATTCAGGATTCAGAAAAACATGATTACGAAAATTTACCGAAGGTAAGTGGTAAAAAAACAACCTTTCATTTGGTTTTTGAAGACAATATGTGATGGCTCACCCTGAAAGGACAAATGATATCAATTTTAATTTTATCATTTCATCTTTGACAACATTTTCTAAGCTTTAGAATGACACCTTACTTGTTGATTTTGATCAAGGCGATCAAATTTTACAACAGAAAATCTGCTAGAAATTGTTATTATTTTCTTAATTTTCTGCTGCAAATAAAATATATATTTCAGCGGGTTTCTTGAAAAGTGTACTGTCGCAAAGTCCCCCTATTCGGGGTGATTCATCACATATAAACAGTTTTGGTTTATGAGGCAATACAAATTAATGCAAACTGTAAAAATAACATAAATCGTCTAGCTTAAAAATTTCAAAAACAAGTTTATGGCACTTACTAAAATCTATTAAATTGTGTCTTCGGTCATAATTTTTGCTTTCATTACTTTGATGCACTTAATCACTAAGAAAAGTTTGCATTATATTATAACATTTTTGTTTGTTTGTTTGCTTGTTTTCTCCAGGGTTACAGAAATGGTTTATGCGCAAAGAGCCCAGTATATCAAAGCCCTGTCTCAGCGTGCTGACAAGTCCTATGATTGCTGCATATTTTTGTGTACATAAAACATTTTGATGACATTATTTACACAAAACATTTCACGGCTGGGTTTTTGGCTTACTGCTTATAGGCAACTAAAAAACTGACGAAAATATACAACATCATCAGCCCCAAGTACAATCAGGAGAATAAAAAGATGATGTACATGATTTATGGCCACATTCGTGCGCTATTGACTGCCATTCTGCTGCAACATTGACACTTTGCAGGGAAAAAGCTGCCAAGATAAAAACCCATGTGCTTTTACTAATTTTGAACATCCAAGTGCCCAAGGTCAGTATCTTGCTGGACGCTAGATATGACCAATGAACAAAGAAGAAAATTTATTGTGTGTTGGAAATTTATGTAAATGAGATTTTGCTGTTATATGGTTATTCGAAACTACTGCCTGACAGCTGGAATACAGGAGCGCGGGATTCCAATTCAGAGCCTCAAACTGTTCAGAAGCTTTCACGATGGATTGACAACGCAAGAACTGTTGCCGTGCGCGTCGTGTAAGAAGGAATACGGACGAACAGCTCTTCCGGGTATCTTCTATAAATCGCGGGTGCAACATGTCTAATTTGCAACTTCGTGGGAAGATTTCAATTACTACAAGAAGGCCGAATTTTCTTCGGAGCATTGAGATGGAACTATCTTCCGTACATTATAGAAAAAAGATTTATTTGTGAATGCAAACCCAACGCATGAAAGCAGTTTATACACAATGCTTTATGATTGATTATGCGTAGATACCTCACTCAATACGTAGAGGTTTTGTGGCAAACGAAATGCTCTTCTTATTTATTTATTTATTGTCTTGTATAATACAGAAAGTATTACGACTAGGTATATGTTGCACTCTTGATATCAGAATGTTGTAAAGTAATGCAAGTATTTACTAAGTTAGGCCAATTTGATACGTCTTCAGAGATACAGATATTTCATAATCCAGTTATATGGTGCCATGAACTTAATTGTAGTTCTGAAGATACACTTAAGTATTAAGAACCTTGAATCAATTATTGATGTGTGTTACAAGTTGTACGTAACTTATTTGACGATGCAAAAAGAATCGCTGTAATTGTAACAAATCAAGCGGGTCTATTATCTTGCAATACTGTTTTAATTCAGTGCTAAATGAGTTGTCGGGTCTATGTTACTACGCGGACAAAAGTAGTTCTTCATTGTACGGAAACACTGTTGTACATTGTCGTGTTAGTATTGATGAGAAACTAACAAAAGTTGAGCCTATTCTTATGTCCATGGAAATATTCTTAGACTCGACTATTTGTCACTGAACTAAGCACAGCAGTTGACTCAAAAGGTCAAGCTAAAATTGGCGCTATCCGCAATTGGAATTAAAATGTTGACCATTCTACCGAATTATTATAATACAAAGATTACCACCTTGTTCTACTTAATCCAAGATGCATCAACGGCAATAGAGTTGCAATTTTGTGGTCCTAGTATAGTAATATCCTTGTCTGTCACGTGAATTAGTCTTTAATAAAAAAAAAATCGCAGTCGTTTGAAATAAAAGCAGGAAATTTTCATAATGTACAGACTAACCGTGTATGTACATATTCATTTTCAAGTTACAAGACACGTGGGACCAAATTACAAGTAAAATATGATAGTATTGGACATATAATCATTTGCAAACGTAATGCTCGTGGAATGTTCCCCTCCCTCTAGTGTTCCCCTCTAAAAGATGCTTCACTCGATCTCAGTTTTGTTTTCGTCTTAAAAGAAATCTTATTTTTAGCAATGTGTGCAAAATTATATCATTTTTATGCATAAATCATATTTAAATAGATCAAATCGTGTGCTAATCTTTTACCTCTTTTCTTAAAAAATGGAACAAAAAAATTACCGTGTCAGCAAATTTGGGGAATCTTTTGTGTTCTAAATTATTCATTGTTTTCCCAATCATTTCTTTCATGGTACTACTAAACGGGTGAAGATCTTTCATATTTGTGTGAAAAAACTAATCTTTGTACAATTTATATAAAATTTTATAAAAAGTCAAGTCAAAATTATCTGATTCGAGTGTTTCTAGAATATGCAGGATAACCATTGTATAATCTTTAGTTTACTTGGAAATATAAAAATGGTGCAATACACAGGATCTTGTTCAACACGATCCTTCTATATACAATAGTTTACTGCGATAAAAATGGACAAGATTAGTCCGTCTGCTAATAGTTTATGCTTTTTCTGCTGCATCCAAATCCGCCTTTGTAAGATAAAAGTTTTGCGTGCATAGCACACTTTATCAACAAACGCTTAAAACTGCCTAGATTCAGTTAAAACAAACCCCATTATGTCACTTTATTATGTATAATTATGCTCCTGTAAAATCTTCCAACTTTTATATAAAAACTAAGAATAATAATGATATTGAAATTATTTTTGTCGACAATTGCCTGTATTAAGGCAACTCTAAGTGGCTTATTATTAATAAGATTTTAATCTTATAAAACTGTGATATGTCCTTTAAGGAAAGTGATGAATGACTGTGACTTTTAATTTCATAGACTTTGTGCTCTAAAAAATCAAATGAAAAAAAAATGTCCTAATTATGTGTTAAGTTGTTAGGATTTCAATGGAAAGGTTAAATTACATTGTTTTATTTGTAAGAACGTTATTTTCATTCCCCTTTAGACATTTTTTGTTGAAATATAAAGAAAGAATGACCAAGATTATTTCATCACGCTATGAATCGTCATGAAATCAAAAGTCACAATCAAGGAATTTGGAATCTTTTGAAAGGTTATTGAAAGTAAGAAAAAAGTACTCCCTGAGTTATATAACATTTATGATCCCTTATAAGTTTGCTGCCAATATTGATGAAACCTTTAAATTGAAAGAAAAAAGTTTATGAATTGTCGCACCAAGAGGATAACTTATCATTGACCATGTAAACACCAGATAGGTGCCTCGTTGTTACATGTAGCTTATATCCATAGTAAATGTTATAAAACGTTTTTTAAACGTTTTGTACCGTTTAAGTAACGTTTAACATTGTGTTGGCTGGATATAGCTATATCAGAAAGTTCTAACACGGTGTTGTTAATATACGCACCAGTTTTACATTGCCCGTTCAAAATGGCGTTAGTCTTATATAGATAACATACATATAAAAATAAACAGTATTAACTACATTGTCGATGTATAAACACATTTAGGGATAGTCCAACTGTTTTTACATCCAAAGAGATCACCTCTTCCGCTGTAGTACAATATAGTTTATAGTTTTGCCATTCCTAGACGTAGTTTCATAGTAAAACAACAATAATATATGTAAATCTCAGCATCAGAAATCTACAAATTATCTACAATATCATTTGTGGTAATGGTTATAACTTAGCTAAATTATCTATAGAAAAAATCAGTGTATCAATGGTTATATCAATATTAATGGTATTATAAGGATATGAAAAGGGGTTCATAATCATGAAAGCCTGCTAACTCTATTTGGAAACTAAAACTTCCCTTATCTATTATTAAAATTTGACGAACAATAAGTTGCCAACTAGAGTTGTGAATATGGACTCTGTAATGGGTACAACAGGTGAAAGAAGAAACGTTAGAATCCTGATGTGAACACTTAAACCATAAGGGCATGTCTTGATAACCAAGCCCCTTTTAATATCCTTAATATACAGAGAATTAAGTGTGCTTTCCATCATGCATTGCGACCTATGGGATTGTCATTTATGGGAAATTATGTGAGTAATAGTGATGAAATAACCCTACTTCAAAATCAATCGTTCTAATCTTTTGGGCGTGTTCCATTACAAAATACTCACGTAATTTCATGCACAAACAATTCTACAGGAAGCAATGCATGGTGGGA
>JXSR01S031224.1:95532-105638 GCA_000969725.1 Ophiothrix spiculata
GCTGTTCCAAGACGAACAATTTGACATCTTAACCTGTGAAATCGGACAAAGTTGATAATTTGACTTCCCCATTGACCTTTCTTTTGACCGTCGACCCCCAAGAAAGGGTCGGACGAAGGGGTCACCGTTGACATTTTTGATCGTTGGTTAAAGGCGAACAATTTGACACCTCAAACGCTGAAATCGGACAAAGTTGAAAATTTGACCTTGTCCCCTGTGACATCTGGGTCAAACTTGAGGTCACGAAAAGTGATAACTTTTTTAGCTTGTCACTCATAGATGCTTGTGACCAAGTTTGGTCGAAATTCGATTCATCGTTTTTGAGTTGAAACTTAACTGTTGCCAGAACGAAAGAAAGAAATGGCAAGAAACCAATAAGTTACGTGGTAACCACGTAACTTAAAAAACACCCTCTCTCTTACGTTTGATGATTAAAAATGTCAATTTGCTCGTGACTTCATAACCTTTTCTGGTTCTAGAAAACCTCCTTGCAAATGGAAGGGCAAACAATTTGTGCTTTTTATCAGAATTTGAAACTGGAGGCCTCACGTTTTTGAAACCCGTGACACACATTAATAAGCCACCACTGAATTATCCGGACGTCCGGCTAACGATCTGGTCCATGCATACCCCATCCGTCTGTGACATGATTTTCTAAAGTGAAATTTAGTGAAATTTGCTTCTGTTTTGTACTCATGTAGAGTACCATATAGAATCATCTTATAAAACTATTTTCAAATGAAATAGTCGAAGAAATATTATGACTGTAAGTATCGATATTTGCCTAAGAACATTTAACATCTTGCTAAAACAAAATATCCTATTGATTTGCAAAAGAGAAAAGAATGATTGAAAATGATAATACCACATCTCTTTTTAATAATTCCACCAGTTCTCTTCCATTTCATATGTCGCTTGCTCTGTTCTTACATCATTTCCAGCAAAGTAAATTCCCCGTCTTATCCCGAGGGTAATGAAAGCTTAGATAGCAAGCCAAACTGGAACAGTTATGTTAATGTGCAACAAAAATATTGAAAAGCTTCACAGAGAACATTATGACATGTACGATCTATTGAATTTAAAAGAAATCTATCGCTTTACAAACCCGAAAGCAATTTTTCAAACATACAATGTCGGAGTATCATTTGATAGGTTACACGCGCACAATGTGGAGTAACTTGTTAAAAATAATGCATGGTTTACTAGGTTACGGAAAGACGACGTTATAATACAAAAGAATTTGGTAAACGTTCTGCCATATGCTTTTGGAATAATTACAAATTCCTACCATTCCAGTGTTTGGTTAAAACGAGCCATATTTTACCGCTTGCATAAAATGTAACATTTCTAATAAGTGTTTAAAGACTGAGGTAACATATAATGGGTGCGGTGGTATAGAGCAGGGCCCGGAAGTCGATTTTTAAAATTCAAACAAAATAGAACTGAAATAATAGAATTTTCTTGCATCTCGAATCTTCCAAATCTGTATGTGAGCCACCGCGGCAAAAGGATACACTTGTCGGCTTCTACATATAGTTCATTACAGCGTATCTGATGTATACTAGTTGTATACATCAGCTATGTTACAATGAGCAATATGTACGAGCCGACAAGTGTATCCTCAGGCAGCCCATATGTAAACTCTGTCCAAAGGATTTTTATCATACGACATACAAACAAAGAAACAAACTAACCAACAAAATTGCAGGAAATAACATGAAGCTGATTATTTGCGGCTTTCATTAAAGCACTTTTCGGGATTAAAAGAAACCGTTTACTCTGGAATAACCAACCACGCGTGTGCCATGATTATGAGGCATATCCCAACAATTTTACCCGTTTTTTCTGCCAGGGCCTCGATCTTTGATACCACCAAGCAGAAGCCGCTGAAATTTACCACTTTGCCTGGCTGTATTTGCTTCGTTGGCAAAGCTCAGTATAAGTCACAAAAAGTTGGCTTATTATGCAGTTAAAATGAATCCTACTCTTGATACGCTAATAACATGAGTTTTGAATTTATTTACAAACATCAAGATTTTTTAATAACGAGTAACCTACAAAATTTATTTTATGGTTTACCATGTTTACATGTCTTTTATATTTTGAGAAATATGAAATGCAAAAGAATAACATTTCATTATGGCATGGCAATAAAGATTCCAAACAAAAGTTAGAAAAATACTCGCTAGATGGCGCTGATATAATCGACAGAACAAGCGGTTTGGATAAGATAAAAGAGTTTTAAACACCTTTTACCATTATTGCTATCTTAGTGACTTTATAATCTTAGGATGTTGCAAACTATCAAACCATCCTTTTTATGCAAATATATTATGATATACCGACAGGCCTTTAAGGATGATTTGTTGTATGTCTTATAGGTGCAATAATCCCATGATTAGAAAGGGATTGTATGGTGGAAAAATTCAATCTGGTTGTGGCATCCCTCTTTTCTTGACAAAGAAAAAAAGATGAGGCAAAGTTTGACGAAAAATGTTTCGGTAAAATGTTATCCATGTGTAATTAGATGACCACTGTGTTGTGCACCAGTTTACGGAAAAACAATATTATTATAATAATACGAGCGGGTATCAAAAAGTTTACCAAGAAGAAATACAGCCAGAAACATAATTTTATTATGTGACCATTAAGCCAACTTCGCATAGCCACTGTTGAAAGTAACACATTTCTCCCCCCCCCCCAAAAAAAAAATCCATACATCGTAATTTGCTAAAATATACATTTTCAGGTATAGGCCATGCTTTATAACGTCAGTATGACATCATTTTTTGACCGTTTCCCATAATTTTGGTATCAATGGAAAGAGGAGATTCTAACCTATACCATGGTATCAAACATTTAAACTTTAGACGTGTCATCATTTAATTACTTGGATGTAAATATTCATATGTATGGGTTTAATTACGCCACGTATATTTGATTTCTCCATTTAGTTTATATGGTTAGCGGAGACAGGTTATTTACATCTATCGACACCTGTATAGAAAGTTATACACAATTGATACCATTTTTGCACCATAATGTGTACAAGGACAAGATAGTGACCATCCTGGCAAAGGTTCATGATACAGCACTTTTTCTTCTTGGAGATCTTTAAAACGTTTTGATACCCCTCGTTCTATGATAATTATCATAAGCACATAAATTTCAAGTGCGACGATACTTTCAGGTTTAAAATGACGTCTTAAGCATATTCAAACATTTAAACAAGTACGGTATGTATTTATGAAAAATTCATATTATATGGTATGCCGGTTTACGAAAAAACAACGTTATACATGTAATAACATTTCAAAAGAACAAGAACAGTCCATAAACTAAATAAAGAGAAATCTTGAAGACCGTGAACGGCAAGAAGCAGGAGAAACGTCGACCGCGTTCGTCAGGGGGATCCAGAAGTGAGCTCGCAAAGAAATCCTCTGCCACATGTGTCCCAGTCCACGTTTAATCGAATATTGAATATTCAGGGCCACCAAGCTCAAACGGCCCTTTTCAACGTACCCAAACCAAAGAGAAAAAAGTATGTCATAATTGTGTCCTACGTATTGAATAAAACATATGCACGACAGTTGGACAGAACTGTTTTTATGCCTTCCTATTCAAATAAGTGTATCTCTATGACGCCTTTATCAATTTTCCCCATTTTTCCCCATTTTAAAGGTAAATCTGTATTCTATTTAGATATATACATTTCATATTCATGGTATTTCTTGTTCTTAAAATATGGCTTTTATTTAACTATTGCAGTTTTTTTGACGCACTCGGTATAGTCATTGATTCTATCAGTCGTCATGTTCAAGATACATGACTAATTATGCATTCAAATAATCAATAAACAACTTATAATTAAAAGTGAACTTAAATGATTCAACACAAAATGAGATATTAATCCTCGTCCAGCTTAAGAGGGGGACCACCCCTAACGGATTGTCACCGATTGCCCCGAAACGCAAAGTAAAAATGACCCGGGCATCCTAGGTAACTGTTTTTATATCCTTTGCGGTCATTTTGATGAAAAAAGTCGGGGTATCACCTTAGGTGGAGGTAGGGTAATCCATCAAAGTCCGTGGGTGGTGGTGGTACCTCCCGGTCCCATATATAAAAGTTTTAAAATAAGCACTTGCCTGGCAAATAGTTGCAATTCTCAGTTTAAAAATAAAAATAAAAAGTTATTGTCAAAGTGATAGAGCAACTAAACAAAAAATAAAATAGTGGGCAACATATTTTTTAAAATGGTATAAAAAAAGAAGTTACACAAATTCATTGATGAATTTCCGATTGCAAAATGTAAATGTAGGCCGTTATCGCCAGACGGATTCAGAACACGTGTTATATTTTTCTTGCTATAAAAACCCATAAACAGGTTTCTTCTTCATGACTCATTCAACACCGTGTTTGGTTAAATACGCACATGAGTTGCGCAGTCAATGATCATGTCTTTAGCGTCTAAAAGTATGAAAAGGAACATTTGTTGATTATGCTTGAGATCATAGCTAAAAATATCTGTCTGCTCCGTCATCAGTGCTCGCGTGATCCTGAATCCTGAATTAATGCGGCAGATTTATGCTAATCATTCATCAATTTCATACTTTTCAGGATATTAGGCCGGCTGTCGCGTGATATTTGACATTTTAAATTTTTCGAAATAGCGCTTTTACTATTTTACCTTTTACTGTTTTAACAAAATACGAACTAAGATGACATCTTGATCTAAACATCAACCCATTGCGGTTGTCGAGTGTTCGCTAACCAGATGTAATGAGACTGAGTGGCCCATATTCAGGAGTCCGGGTCTACCTACAAGGATTATTTAATTATTTATTTATCGCACATGTAGAAATATACGTCCTACACAAATTGGACAGTAGCTATATGACACTCAGGACGCTGTATTTCATCACACAGGTGTAAAAGTAATCAAAGCTCCTCTGGAATCAGAGTCCGCCTTCCAAAGACCATAACGGACCGGACATGAGCGTGAAACTAATGTTGCGTGAGAGTTGTTAGCCTATAGCCTATACTTTACTGTACAACCCGGACAATAAGAACGGGGGACTTACATTCCTGCCACACCTGTGTAAAAATCCTCGAAGGATAAAGTCTGAAACTAATGTTGCGTGAGTAGTTCGCCTATACTTTTGGCTACTGCAAAACCCGGACATTGAGAACGGGGAACTCATATTCCTGTACACTACACCGGTACTTTTGCTCGATGAGAGCTCATCACGCAAATTTCTACTCTTGCTTGTATTGGTACATTTTCGATTCCTGTAATCAGTGGCATTGCCAGACTTTTTGGTCAGACAGGCATGACAGGCGAACGATACATTTCTTTCCGATTTTCCCGGCACAAGTTCAATTTTGTAGACCCGAAATAAATTTACGTCGATTCTCGGCAATTTGCTGACATTTTTTACTTGACTGCCATAATAATTTTAAATCTGTATACATACAAAGAAGCGTCATATTATTTCAAATGATTCGGAATAAATTTGTGCTTAAAGTATTAGTATAACCATGGTTACTGTCCAAACATGAATAAACAATGAATATATAATTTGAATACAAACAGATGTTACACATGTTACATGGCAACTTTTCATCCGTGTTTTCTCATAATTATAAGCTATTATAACGTGTGTTTTATATATTTGACTTGCGTGTCAATGAAATTGGTTATCATTCATGTAACAGGAAATATTTGAATCGTAATGATGGGAAATGTTCACACTACTGCGAAACCTCATATTGATGAAATAAGAATAAGGATTAATAAAATAATGAATGATAAACTTAGACCTCGTCTGGCCGACGACGAAGTCTGAGCTATCATACATAACGAAAGCTCAAGAGTTCCAAATTTATCCGACGACGAAACCGTAAAGATTACAACGTGTGATATTTCAACCTTCCTGTGGTTATGATATTTGGTGTCAGTTTTTTCACAAAGGCTATTTCAATTAAAACAATAAAAACTGGAGGTCACCACCTATTTTTTTACGAGAAATGAGAAAACATTACATTTTATTGGCTTCAAAACACTATTCTGCGTATACTTCGCATGCGTGTTGCTGCATTTGCGAAATCAAACCAAGTGCGAAAAAAACACACCTTATTTTACTACAAAAAACAGTTGCCAAAATATTATATCATAGTAATATATGTTTTTCAAATAATTACTCTACAACATGTTTTTTGTCCCGTTTCATTTTACCACTCCAGTCCAAAGGTATGAAAAATTTAAGAAAGCCCTTTAAATCTACTTTGGTTCGATTTGTAAGTTTAGACTTTCAGCTAAAGAAATGCAAACTTGAAATGAAAAGAATTCTGCAATCAACTGGAGGACAATCAATCCAAACCAATCTTACCAGACATGTACCTAACATTAAGTGATATTTTAAGTTCATTTTAAACATAAATAGATCAAAATTTTAAATTAAAGTACAGATCTTCCTGATTCTCTCATTTATATATCTTTAATCTATTACTTCTGGTGCGACAATCGGGTACTTTAGGACACAATTTCTACCAAAAGATTCGAAAAAAATAAGGATTCTTATGAAAGGTGTCAACCAATGATAAGTTTTTACCCGAAATCACGTATGGAAACCGAAGACAAAGGAGTTTAAGAACTCAAGAATGTTAATGATTCAGATTCATCTGGCCCGTCAAGGGGACGCAACAGGTTGACTAAACCAGACGCAACGACCTGCTTAATATCAGCAGATCATCATTACATTGAGTCCTTATGTCATGAAATGGGTTCAAGGGGTGTTTCTCCTAATCATGTGATGTATTTTAGCAATTTCCATTCAATGTGGGCCAAATGACGTCACCAAAGGTGAAACTTTACAGATTAACAAATCAGACCATCAAGATTGTTTTGGTCTTCACAAAATGCGCAATAACTTTTGATTCAGAGATCCAAATTAAACAAAACAAAAATCCTGTAAAAGTCAATGGTCAATATTATTGTAACATTTTCTCACCATTGTGCTCTGTTCTCTCAAAATAAGAGTTCAAAGTTCGTTTTATTGGGACATCCTGTATATTATTGGTGCATTAGTGTACTTTTAATAATAATTAATATAATGATAAAACCATGATAACATCTTGATTGATACACAGCAAAAAAAAGTTCATAACCTCCTCGCAAATTGAAGGCTGAAAAACTTGTGCTTTTTATATGAGGATTTGAAACCGGAACATCACGTTTTTCAAACCCGTGACACATAATATAATAAGCCACCACTAAATTATCCGGGCGTCCGGGTAACGATTTGATCAATGCGCATAACCCCCTCACTCTGTGACGGGATTTTCTAAAGTGAAATTTAGTGAAATCTGGTTGTCTCAGGGTTATAATCTTTAAAACTCCGATTTATGTACTCATATCCACCATGTAGAATCATTTTGGAAAAATATTTTCGGATTTTACGGAAAGACGACGTTATAATACAAAAGAATTTGGTAAACGTTCTGCCATATGCTTTTGGAATAATTACAAATTCCTACCATTCCAGTGTTTGGTTAAAACGAGCCATATTTTACCGCTTGCGTAAAATGTACCATTTCTAATAAGTGTTTAAAGACTGAGGTAACATATAATGGCTGCAGTGGTATAGAGCAGGGCCCGGAAGTCGATTTTTAAAATTCAAACAAAATAGAACTGAAATAATAGAATTTTGTTGCATCTCGAATCTTCCAAATCTGTATGTGAGCCACCGCGGCAAAAGGATACACTTGTCGGCTCCTACATATAGTTCATTACAGCGTATCTGATGTATAATACTAGTTGTATACATCAGCTATGTTACAATGAGCAATATGTACGAGCCGACAAGTGTATCCTCAGGCAGCCCATATGTAAACTCTGTCCAAAGGATTTTTATCATACGAAATACAAACAAAGAAACAAACTAACCAACAAAATTGCAGGAAATAACATGAAGCTGATTATTTGCGGCTTTCATTAATGCACTTTTCGGGATTCAAACAAACCGTTTACTCTGGAATAACCAACCACGCGTGTGCCATGATTATGAGGCATATCCCAACAATTTTACCCGTTTTTCTGCCAGGGTCTCGATCTTTGATACCATCACACAGAAGCCGCTGAAACTTACCGCTTTGGCTTGCTGTACTTGCTTCGTTAGCAAAGCTCAGTGTTAGTCACAACAACTTGGCTTATGCAGTTAAGGGGTTTCTCACAAATGCAAAATCTCCATTGATTTTCTTTAAAATTTAATTTTTGGTAGATTTCTTTATACTGATAACGAATCTAAATCTAAAATAAAAAATACAGGTCACCGTGCATGATTTAAAGACAGACATTCAAAAAGACCATATTTCCCCCCCCCAAAAAATCCCCCGATTTGACCAAAGTCTAGGGAAAGCTAAAAAAATGGCGTGAATAATCAAACGCATTGGTAATTTAAAGCGTGCGTTCATTGTGCATTGAAACTTTGCGTACGCAAAACGGATGCAAACATTTTTTGAATTTTTACTATTTATAAAAAAAATCGTTATTAAACGCAGTCGTATAAGCGACTGCATCTGTGAGAAAACTCCTTAAAATAATCCTGCTCCCACATCTTAATACGCTAATAACATAAGTTTCGAATTTATACATCAAGATTTTTTTATAATACATAATTGTTTTAGATACGAGTAACAAAAGAAACCACACAATTTATTGTATGGTTTACATGTCCTTTTTATTTTGAGAATATTACTAAATGCACAAGAATAACATTACACTTGACAATAAAGATTCCAAACAAAGTTAGGATATACTCGCTAGATGGCGCTGATATTTCATAATCGACAGAACAATTAAGCGGTTCGAATACGTTAAAAGAGTTTTAAACTCCTTTAACCATTATTGTAAACGATAAATTGCTATCTTAGTAACTTTAAAAATTAAGGATGTTCCAAATTATCCTCTTTAATGCAAATATAACTAAAAGCCTTTATCCTATTTATGGATTTAATTGTTGTATATCTATAATTATGTAATAATAGGACCAAGTATACTTTGGTCCCATCCGAAATTTTAGGGTTAGGGTTCAGGGTTATAGTTCGGGTTAGGGTATGTTCATAGGTTTAGCGTTAGGGTCGGGTTCCAGTTAGTGAGTTAGGGTCGGGTCCCATAGGGTCGGGTCCTAGGTGAAGTTGAATTTCATGGTTAGAAAGAGATTGTCTGTGTGAAAAAAAATTCAATCTAGTTGTGACATTCCCCTTTTCTCCATAAAGGAAAACAGGATTCCCATAAATGGCCTGATTTTATAATTCGGCACAGTTTGACCACACATGTTGACGCAAAATGTTATCCGTGTGTAATTAGAATACACTGTGTGGTGCACAAGTGTACGGAAAGACAGCGTTATGATCATGACACACAGCTTTGTTAATTTCAAGTGCGACGATCTTCAAAAATCATTCAAGGTTTTAAACTTAAATGCATTCAATAAATAAATTCATACTACACGGTGTGTCGGTTTACGGAAAAACAACGTTATATTCATAGTAATAATAATACAGCTCATGAATTTTAGGCGGGATTGTATTTTCATTGATTCCATCCTAAGTCGTCATATTCAAGATACATCACTAATTATGCATTCAAATAATTAAATAAACAACTTATAATTCAAAAAGTGTACTAAATGATTTTAAAAAAATGAGATATTAATCCTGTTGAAATATGTACATTTACGTTTTATGTCCCTTTCAAATTTATTTAATGACGCAAAATCGCTCATTAATTATTTGATAAATGTAATAATTTGCCTTCTCGTCACGAACGATTACGAGTTTTATGAAAAACTCTTTGTCCAAAAAACACCTGCGATGTTATAATAATTCATCCCCCTATTGAAAGTCAAAATCTCCTGGAGCATTTTGTTCCCGTTTTGTTGTTTTTAAAACTATTTTATACACGTGTAGGAATAAAGATTATTTAAAAGCAACATTTTCTTTGATGATTGAGCAAAACATCTGCGTGAGATAATTAGGAAAGAACAAAGGAAACGGGCGTATTATCTGATCATTTTATTTCTAATATTTGACAAGTCTAGAAAAAG
>JXSR01S031225.1:23376-39518 GCA_000969725.1 Ophiothrix spiculata
AAAAGGATCAAATTTGATCCCAAAAAGGATCAAATTTGATCCCAAAAAGGATAAGCTCATATTTGATACTTTATGGGATAAATTTGATCCTTTCTTTTTAAGAGTGTACGCAATTAAGGGTTGTAAATTTAAGCCACGTCTGCCATAAGGGTCACTTTTTACTTGGGGTTGGTAATCTAACATCATAAAAAATCTTAAAACAAAAGACAATAGGTTAAGACTTCATGCAAATGAACAAACAATTGAAATTGTATACTTTTTAAATTTGATCTTTTATCTGGTAAATCCATCCGAGGTACAAATTTAGGAAACACGTGATAGTCACACCACCATCAAAAGCTATCAAAGAACTTGGGGTGCGGTTTCATCATCTTCACTGATTTCACGCCATTTAGGGATGCAATTTGCTACCAACAATTACGCCATTAGGGTCCAATTTTGAGGTGGTTTGACGAGAATGAGTATCACTTGATTTTTCGAGCGCCCCCTGCCCCGGGCTGGAGTAAAATGATGTCCCTATACAAATCTTGACTATACGGAAAATAATCATAGCCAGCCTGCCACACTCCACAGCTTTGATATTTCTAGCTGACCAATGTAGATCTCTAGATTTTGTCAAAAAATGCCACAAACCATATTTTTTGCCCCCAAAATTTCTGGAAAGCCTAGAACTAGTATCGTTCCCTTGATCTCCCCTCCCACGGACCCAGCAATGAGCCCGGGCAGCGCGCGGGCGAAAGGTTTGCACTGGGATTTTACGGTTTGATTCAGAGAGTACCAGACATGGTATAATAGTAAACTAAATTGAACAATATATTGAGAGCCCGAAACAAGGGCTATTTCGTGAGCGAGATGGTGAGCTACGGTGGAACGTCATATTTACTGCAAGTTTTGTCTACTTACACATGTCAGAATATTACAATTGTTGGCCTACGTATGGAATAGAGTCTCCAGTTTACACATGAACCTTTACAATTGATTTCACGTCCACGATCAAGGTCAAAATGACGTCAACAGACTACTTCGATAAAAGTTAACGTTTTTTTCACCCAAACCTCATAATTCCATGATGTTTGGACGATTCGAATTATTTTCCATTTATAGCCATGGTATTTTCATCAAGGGGGTCAAGGCAGGGCAAAGATATTTTGAAGGGGGGGGGGGGGCAACTCCCCAAATGAGTAGGCACAAAATGGTACACCCCAATTTTTTACCATAGCTTCTTATGTAAAAAATAACGTTTTTGGTCTTTGTTTTTAAAAAAAAGGAGTAAATTTCTTTATAATGTTGCAACTTCAGCGCTAAATTGCTATGAATTTTGACCTTTTTGTTACAATTATGAAAAAAGATAGTAATTTAGTATGAACTGATGGCACTGGAGTGAAAAAATAGACCATTTGGGGGCATGCTATATATGCTAAAAATTAGTGTACTATGCAATTTCAATCTGACCCAGACTTTTCTTGATTTTTTCAGGGGGGGGGGGGGGGGGGGAGGTTTCTTTCAGCCCCACCCACCCCTTGCCCCTCCTCTGGCTACACCACTGCATCAGAGCACGACTTACGTATACGTAATTCTCAAAGATTAACAAAACACAAAAGTTCGTATACGTAAGTCGTGCTCTTGATGAAAATACCTGGCTATACGCCACTCACTGCTCTGATGAAATAAATATTGATGCATATTTCTCTCTCAAACTCCTTGCGAAATTTCAGTTTCCACTTCAACCCCAAAATGTTTCAAAACTAACAATTTCAATTAGATGAATTGATAATGAAAAAAAGTAATCTAACTTTTCCGGCTTAATTCTGACATGTCAAAATTCTACGTCGCTTAGTTAATCACTGAAAGAGATCAAACGCTGTCGCATGTGTTCTACATGTAGTAAAAATATAAAACAAATACTAATAATACTATAATAATACTACTTTTAATAATTATACTAATACTACTAGGTCTACTAATACTAATACTTTTTCAAAAATGAATCAAGAAACAAAAGTTAGCATTAATGGATACTTGTGGTATACAACTTTACCAATGGATACTTTTGATAAATAAAAAGAACATTATTTCTCCGAATAAAGATTATCTAACTACCGTAATTTCCGGAATGTAAGCCGCACACCCGAAAAAAATATGATTCAACCATTGTCGCATAAGCCGCACTACAAATGCAATTTGAAATATAGCGGCGATTCATACCCCATAAATGTCAGAAAAACGCTAATATAAATCGATATTAGAATAAATTCCTGAAGACTGCGTTGCTAATATCGTTTGTCACAATGTGTAAATGTCCCAGTAATTTTTTCTTAAAGTACTTGGCTTATTTTACAAATATAGTAGCCTTGCTTATAGAAAACAATTTATTCATTTCTTAACAAAATAAAAATAGATTCAAGAATGACGGAAGGATCAAACCTACTGTTTTTTATCGTGTCTTTATTATGCAACTGACGATCCTTGTTCACGGCACGGTTCATTTAGTCTGCGCGCAGATGAGCCAGTGGTTTTCGCAACTCTTTAAAGATGTTGAAAAATAAGACACAGTAATGCTCTCAATAACCATCACGTGTTTCTATTCTTCTAAACACGTGGTTTTCTTTCTTTTAACCTTAAGAAAATATAATGGTATTACTGCATTGAGTACTGCAAGACGCACAACGAAATGGGCTTCATGTGCAACAGTTAGAAGTATACCAATCTTAAAATTAGAAGCACATGAATGAAGTGAAGTATTCTTTGTTTCTCCAAGTTCAGCGAATGCAATTGACTTACTAATTCGTTTGTTTTAGAATATTGTAAGCTAGGAGGGCACAATGGAAGCTATAAATATCCCAAAATGGAAGAAATGTAAGTAGCATAACTTTTGCTTGATGGTTACCGAACATAAAAATCATTTCAGCATGACGACTAGGTTTAAGCTCGCCACTTTCAACCCACTTATGACTAGCTGAATTGAGCAGCCACATCGCTAGGGTAACCGACATAAAATATATCAATGTCAACTTTGCTACCTTTGGGATGTTTTGGCCTCTCTTGCTAGCATATTGAGTCGACATGATGAATTCTGTTTGTCCCCAAATTTGGACAATGCTGAAGATCCAAAAGTTAATCCGCCCAAGCGAAAGTAAAATATCTGAATCTTTGTCCATTATAAGTAAGCCAAATGTGGCTATTAGTTGCAGAATGTCATAAACAAACAAGGCACACGATGTACATAGCAATAGATAGTCAGTGCTTGAGAAATATCTTGTCTTTCGGCCGTCGTCCTGCCCCGCGTCCTGCGTTTGTCTGTTATTTAATTTACAGAGAGAAATTAATAGTAAAATAAAGGCAAAATAACGGCTGCGGTGCCGTATTTGCCAATCATTTCAATGACGGATTTATTCTCTGATACGTCGTCATAGATCAGGAAAACTGATTGAGAAATAACATAGATCATAAAAACACATACCGATATTACAATCACAATTCTTCTTGAGAGTTGCCCATTCTTATAGCTATTCTTATCTCTGTTCAATGAGTTTGTAGACGATTCCATCGATGACGTGAACCCTTCCACGACATCCACCATGTTCACTGAGGAGTAGTTTTGGCAACTATGGTCGTGTTGAACAGTTAGACTTGTAGTCTCATCAGCATTTATACCGTCATTGTTGTTTATTTGGGATTCAATTTCAGATGTGTCAGATTGGTATTCTAAGTAATAACGCACATCCATCGTCATTGTTTGCCATAATTCCAGCAAACAGACTGCTGATATATTCAAGAATTCAACAAATAATGGCTGAAGAAAACTCTGAATTGTATCGAGGATTAAATTGAAATTATTCACATCATAGTTGGTGGAATTTGATATTGTGATGCTGCTGTTGCTTGAGTTACATCTGATTTCAATGTCCCTGCTATGTGAAAGCTCAACGAAAGGACTGATTACTAAACTGAACCATTCGGACGCTAGGGCGCCTAGCATGACAGCAATACTGTACTGAAAGAACGAAGAGTGTTTGAAATACACACCATTATACAATCTCAGAAAAATAATCCCCAAAACACAGCAAAACAGAAGAATCACATTTTTGACGATAGGTATCACCTCATGTTCTAGTTTCACTGCACTTTCCACTAAAGCACTCACCAGGAATACGAAGCTACCGACACCAAAAAGGAGAATTTGATACCATGAAGAGTGCCCTTTATCTACTGGTTCTTCTATGCCATCGCTTTCTGAATACAGCACCAACTGCAAACGGGATTCGGCCCATTTTCGTACCGATATTGCTATGGTATTTCTGCGAATCCAGTTTCTGTACATCAGCACGTATAAGAACATTAAAATGGCCATAATAGCAGAGTAACTGCTCGCCAAACAATGTGCCAAGAAAGTAAGAAGATCCTTGAAATCAGCATTGACAGTTGGGAGTGACATCAACGTCAAGGATACTGCGATGGTCCAGCTAGCAAGGAAACACAGAAGTATGAAGGGTCTGAAAGATGTGTTGTGTTTCTTGTAAATGAAGTAATTATTGTCTGCCATCTGGAAAAAAATAACAAGAAACAAAGATAAGGAAATCAGTGTATCGAAGTCTGAAAGGTTTTTCGAGTGAGAATCGAGATATTTCAGGTTGAGGAGTGAATGATTGGTTGGGCGCGAGAACACCAAGTAAAAAACACAGAAATACAAATTAATTTGAATGCAGTTTAGTCTTTACGACTAATTTTTTGATTGTAATTAATTGAATAAAAGTTATTGAATAAAAAAAGTCATAAAATACAAAATGAATAGGTCGAACTAAAAATTTCAGAGCCTAAATCTTTTATGAGGTTAAAATAGGGTGAGTTTAAATCCACCTTTCAAGCAACTCAATAGTAGGGGTACTCAAATTTGCAAATTTAGTTTGAGAACCGGGGTCTACATTTCAAGAGGGAAGACAAGTTAACATGCTCTACAGACAAATAATATATTTAATAGGTCATAGCAGAAAATATTTAGGGAAAACTACTTTATCATGTCAAAATAAAGTTCTGTTATTTCTATGTGTGATGTTTGAAGATTAAAAGGTCGGTCTGTTCAATGTTGTTTTCTGGAACGATGCTATATATAGAATTTCCGGGATAGAATTTATACGATCAAGTAAAAGAGGGAAACAGGACCTTCCAATTATGCCTTGCTTCCAATTTAGTACAGGTTGTCATGAACATCTTTAGTGATGAAACATGTCTGAAATGCAAAATTGGGATGACGACTGGTAGGGGAGGTGCAGGAGAGCTGAGCCATTTTTTACATTTTGCACCATTCGGCAGTGATGAAATGTAGGATCCTCTAACTAAATGTCTCAAGTAAAACTTTGGAGGGTTTACTTACTTAATATAATGTGACAGTTGCACCATTGTTGCAGCCTATTCACAGGAAAGGTGTAGAAAAAATTGGCAAAGTGGCTCTACTCTCCCATAGACACCATATTATTTCAATACGGACTACAAAAATTACATTTGGGATTTTTTTTATTTTTGCGTTTTGGTAATTCTTATTCCAAAATGGTGATAAATATAATCAATGTGATTACTGTGGTTACTTCAAAATAAGTTTATGGTATAATTCCACTCAAAAATATTTTTTGTCAAAAATAACACGTGAATTCCCTATGGTTAACTCTCCCCTAGCCTAATGGCTCAACTCTCCTCATATGCACCAAATCACAAAATTTGCAATCTCTTGGTAAAACTAACTTTAACTATTTTCTTTGCACAAGCTCAACATTATTTACTCATAAACACCTTTAACTTAACAGAGATGTAAACTACTGGGCTTTGGCATCCAGATATGCAATGGTCTTAGGGGTGTGGTGGTTGGATAAGGTGGATTAGGATGTATGCATATCTTAGGTGCGCTTGGCTTACAGAGCACATAGCTCTGTAACCCGGTGGCGCGTATGTTCAATGGTATTAAAAAATTAAAGCTATAACCCCCATTCACCCATTCAGGAATCCCAGGTCACACATACACAGCAAACTTTTTCTAAAATTATGAAGAAAGCGAAGTCAGGCTGCAAAGGTCATCATGCGGGCCGAGAATCTGTTGTTGATATGCACTCACAATATTTCAAATCTCTTAGAAAATCAATGGTCTCGCTGCGTGACCTGCGGACTGGCTGTACTGATTTAACTAGTGATGGCCAAAACACAACTGTGCATGTGTTTGCCTTAATCCCATAATGCATAATGTGTGCTGTTTGTCAATATGTTGATATGGTCACCTAATTGTATGGTCAATGGAATTAACTTGTGTTGATTATCGTACTGCATCATGGGATAAAGCTGGGAATAATTATAAAGCCAGTTGGACACTATCCCATAATTCTAAATTTTGCCCTGTGGTGTAAATCTGTATCTGTACATTAGCCCGATTTGTAAAATTGCACATGTAGGTAAAACGGAATATAGTGTTCATTGCAACATGGGATTGGTTTGAATAATGATAAAGCCAGGATGTTACGTCATGAATTCATAATTTGTTTCACAAAATTGACCATTAAGACCAAAATAGAATTCTGATTGACAAAACAACGACTGAAATTTATACTTATATAAGATATCTACATATATATGCGCGGTCGTAATCGCCGGACGATCTTTTTTGACCGAGATATTAGGGGTAAAATCAATACACGGCAATACACATTACAATGCCAAATATACGCTGGTGACCCGAGATAGAATTTAGTCGTGCTGCGCACATTGACCTACGGTGGGGTCATAACGTCTAGTTGTTAAATCACACCGCCCTGGAAGGTTAATATCTAGAAACGTTTTTCGCGGTGTTTAATATTATATTTTAGGCAATTTTTGTCATGGTGAAGCAACTTCCGGTTTCACTACCGAAATAAACCGACGGACGAATTTATAATGGGTTTTTTTCACCAACAAACTAAAGCATTAAATGCTGAAAAAATGACTTAATTTAGTTTGTAGAACTTTAAACTAATTATTTCATCCATAATAAATAAGTTTAATAAATAATGCCACTTTACAAAGGTTGATTTTTATTTCCATTCACCTTATTGGTATAGTTTCGCCATTTCCTATATTTTATAAGACAAATTTATCCGAATAAATATAAAAATCTATATTGTGCAACATTTTTTATTCATCTATACTACGAAGAACATTATATATATTTTCAATTCAATTTCTTAAAATAATGTTGCACAGAAGAAATTTATTCTTTCATGTATGTCAGTTCATTTATTTTCGACTAGATGCCATGTGGTCTTATCGTGAAGATTCGCATATTTTCGAGCTACTTCGGGTCACGGGATACAGACGCCGTGTGCAAAAACTGTAATCATGTAATTATATTTATCAAGGTTGACACCATTCTTCAACACAGACTTTTAAGTTCAATGATTTTAACATCTTGCTATGTTCTGACAGCCTCAGCTGCAAAGAGTCTAGATGTAAATTGACATTATTGTGCATTTTACGCTTCATGACATATGAATGGTATTACACCGGGAAAGGGGTGCGACAAAGTATTCAGAACTGACAATAATATTTAATCACATAATTCAAGTGCATGATTAGCTCATATTTGTGACCGAGGTGTGATATTATGATCTCAAACAAAATAAACCATTGTGCAACATCATGAAATCAATGACAAGTCTTTGTAGATCTTTTATAATACAGCAGCATCAGTAAATATCTTCAAGAATCAAATTGGTGCATTCTTCACCAGAAAGTATGATAAGTATGAATATTAACAGTTAGCTGCATGTTAACTGCACTCCATGTACATGTATGAAGTGATCTTAAGGATCAATTTTTGGGGTCCCATGCAGTGGATAGTAAACGAATCAAAGGGGGCATTATAAGACTTTTCGGTCTTAATTTTAGAGCCCGTGAAGACAGGTAACTACAGGTAACATCACTACAACTTGAGTTGACAATGCGAGTATCATCACTGTATACATGCCTAAACCGTTTAAATTGCGAAATCGCCTAGTCTTTAAAAAAATCTACAATTGTCAAAAAAAGCTGTATTGAAATTCTGAACGAGAAGGTCCTGCTCTGACAATATGACAATGTATAAAATCTTGATACAATGGTTATAATGCAGTTGATATTCAGCCCATACAGTGAAGACTTGAAAGTGCGAGGTACCCGCAAGGCCCCGGGCATTCCCAGGGCAAGGGTCATTAGTCAATGGAAAAATATTGGGTAAGTTAGCACATCTAGGGAAATAACGGGAGAAGCTTCCAGGGCGGTGTATTGTTAAATCAAGATAATGTAATTTTTATAAATTTGGTAAAACGTGTCCAAATCAATCAAAGGTATAGCGCATGAAATTGTGCATTTATTTTTTACAGTGAAACAAATATGGAGTGTTAATGATATTATACATTAACTGTAGAAAGAACTAGTCAGATGAGTGTCTAGTTTTGGATATAATGGGGTGGTTCAACTGTCCTGGTGGCTCAACTCTCCTGCATACAGAAATTGTGGGTTCGAGCCCCGGGCCGGGCGGTTTTCGTTTCCTTTGGCAAGAAACTTTACTCTACTTGCTCTGGTCGGACAGTCACGTAAAGCCGTGGGTCCCCTGTACGAATAGAATCATTCATGCCGTATGCATGTTATCATGGTTATGCAAGTAGGCCCCATGTCACTAGGGAAAAAGCGGTAAATCGCAAGCGACTTTTAAAACTTTTTCTATTTTTATTTAAGACAGTTTATTTTTTTCTTTAAAAATTTTCACATATTTTACATTATGTAAGTTATTCGGTAAAATTTTCTCAGATTTAATACACTTTTGCGCAATTTAGCAAAATCTTTAACGATTTATCAAAATTTAAGGCGATTTAACAAAATATTGGATGATTTAACAAAATTCTGGGCGATTTAACGAAATCTTAGGCGATTTAACGAAATCTTAGGCGATTTAACGAAATCTTAGGCGATTTAACAAAATTTAGGGCGATTTAACGAAATCTTAGGCGATTTAACGAAATCTTAGGCGATTTAACGAAATCTTAGGCGATTTAAGAAAATCTAAGGCGATTTAAGAAAATCTTAGGCGATTTAAGAAAATCTTGCGCGATTTAAGAAAATCTTGCGCGATTTAAAAAAATCTTGCGCGATTTAAGAAAATCTTGCACGATTTAAAAAAATCTTGCGCGATTTAACAAAATGTTGCGCATTTTAACAAAATTTTGCGCGATTTAACAAAATTTTGCATTATTTTACAAAATTTTAAGTGATTTAATGTAATTTTGTTATTTTACGCGATTGACCGCTTTTCCCCTAGTGACATGGGGCCTGCAAGTGCTTGTATCATTGATTGATTGATTGATTGATCTCCCCTATTTGTTTGTGCTATGTTTCATCACTAAGTTCCTTGGAGCTACCACACATCATATCTCGTGAAGCAGAAAAAGAACTCAAGAAAATGATATTACAATAAGGCACCATGATGAGTTGCCAAAGGATATTCTCGAAGGCGAGGAAAGCGAAGATAAATGGAACTGTTTAACCAAATCATAGATGCATGATACGCATCCCACAACCTTGAAAAAAAGCTAAGATTATTCTTCTCCACCATGTCCACAAAAAGGAATCGAGACACACACCTTTTACACACCTTTACAAAGGTATAGATACCCCCCTCCCCTATGTTAGAAACGCATTTAATGAAAATTCCACAAAAGATCGGCATGTATTATTTTTAATGTGCAACATAATAATTTATAACTGATAGTGTAGAATCAGACCGACGAAAATCGGACATTTAGGACTTTTATAACGATTTTTTGAAAAAGTGGCTATGTTTGCCCATTTTTTTCGGTATGGAAATACTTTTTGCCTTGACCGATTTTCATGATCTTGGTATCAATTGAAAGAGAAGACCCTACCCTACACTATAGTACCAAACAATATAACTTTGGGGGTCCCAAGTTCAAAATCACAGGCAGGGAGACGTGTTACAAAAAAGGCCCAGGATCTAGAAGGCGAGGGTTAAAGATTGGTCACTGGCACAATCTTTAAAAGAGTGATGATTTTAACTCCTACAAAGAGTGAAATTTAAATCTAAAAGAGTGACATTTCACTCTTTTTGAGAGCTAGAAACCCGTCCGATTTCACTCGAAAATTTGAGTGAAATGTCACATTTTTCGAGTGAAGCAAATTTCCAAGAAAGAGTGACCATTAACTCTTTTCAAATTTTATGTCTCCCATTACCAGGAGTCCGATTCTAATTGAACTACACGAAATAAGTCTCAGGTGTAATGAAATACAGCGTCCGTGTGACTGAGTGTCCTAGCTACTATAGTATTCAATTGGCAGGACGTACTTGTACATGTGGGATCAATAAATCATTGATGGAGACTTATTTCGTGTAGTTCAATCATGAGACCCGGACTCCTGGTTATGGGAGACACTCAGTCTCATTACATCGGCATTACACCGGCATAGCATTTTTTTTACACTAATCTCAAATAATATTCAGTGGACAATTATCTTACCTCTGAATCTACCCAGATAATCTAATATCAGAAGAAAATGTATCCTGCAGAAAGCTATTTTAATCCAGCATCTAGTTTAAAGGTCCACGTCTATATTTCAGTAAACGCAATCGTGTGGCAGCGAGTTTGGCAGTATGTTGAAATGAACAAGAATAATGGCATGACGAACCTTTTCTATACTTTACCTTCATCACTTTAATAACCTCATAAGGTAATTTGCCTGTAAATTTATGTCAGGTCTGTGCCAACTTTCATTTTGTGTCAATTGTGACTAGGCGAAACACACGTAAAGGTCGCGAAATTCAGTGGCGTGCCCAGGATTTTTTTGAGTGGGGGGTACGACCATCA
Organism: Ophiothrix spiculata; assembly: GCA_000969725.1. NCBI lineage: Eukaryota > Metazoa > Echinodermata > Ophiuroidea > Amphilepidida > Ophiotrichidae > Ophiothrix > Ophiothrix spiculata. The sequence continues at coordinate 34,248 of JXSR01S031225.1, forward strand.
GTTTCCCCGAAATTGTTTGTCAATTCAGCTAAAAATTGTTTAAAAATCTTGAAAGTTCCCGCAAAATTTTGTGCTTTTTCACATTTAAATTTATCAAAAACTAAGGGAAATTCAAGGTCTCACTAGCGCACGGTAAGTTTTTCAATGATTTTCAAAACATTTAAAACTATTTTTCTTCTCTTTCCTTTTTATTTTTTTCTATACTCCCCTTTCTTTTCTATCTTTTTTGTGTCAAGATCCCCGAATGGGCCTTTTCCCCCGACTGACTCACCAAACGTGCCCCCCCCCCCCGTCCCCCTTTGGGCACGCTAGTACTGAGAGATTCAGAATCTTTGTGCTTACTTCAAAATACCTAACCAGCAAAGTTTCATTTTAAGAAAATGATCGGAAATATGAAATAAATCTGTATAATTGTATTGAAGACAACGCAACAGAAAATAGAGGGGTGCACTAGTCCGACACGCCGCTAGTCCGACACTGCGCTAGTCCGAAAATAAAATACACGGCGTTAGTCCAAATCCCGGACCAAATCTGAAAGCTACTGTGAAAATACAAAATAGGTGAACAAAATGTAAACACTTTATAACAATACAAAATTACTGCATAAAATGAAAAAATACTGTAAAACATCATAACATTAATTTTCTTGAATTAGTGTAAAAAACACAACATTTCTGAACAAAAACACCCTAAATTTTTGGAACTATGAACTTGGTTTTGCTATCAATAGATATAGGTATGGTCCTCCCCTATCCAACGATACAAAAGATCACAAAAATCGGTCAAGGCGTTACGTAATTATGACGTCATAAAGGTCTTTCAGGTCGAAAAAATCTTTTGCTATAAAATTTCTAAATGACGTAATTTCATCGGGTTTTTTGCTAATAAAGAAGGGGAATGATAATTCTAACATGCCTGCAAGTTTTAGCTTCATAGCATGCATATAATTTTGTAAAAAAACGACTTAAAATTTTACGGGGCTTCACCACCCCCCTGCACCCCAACTTTGACGGCCAATCCTAACCGCACCTTAAGTGGTACCCCCCCCCCACACCCCTAATTTGTTGGGGCGTCAATCTCAGTCCGAAACGTCGTTAGTCCGAAACGTCATCAGTCCGAAGTGCAAATTTCCTATACTTGGGGGTTCATCAGTCCGAAGGTTCGTCAGTCCGAAAATACACTTTGTCACTCCGAAAATAAGAAACACTACCTTAGTCCGACACGTCATCAGTCCGAATACTTTTTATCGCTAGCGTCGTCAGTCCGAAACTTCATCAGTCCGAATTGTGATAAAAAGCTATTTCAGTCCGAATTTTGAAAAACTACGACGTCAGTCCGAAAATGAAAATCAAACACGTCATCAATTCGAAAATGAAAAAAACTTCGTCAGTCCGAATATGAAAAAAAACACCATGTCAGTCCGAATATTATAGCAAGCACCTGTGAGCAAGCACTATGTCTGTCCGAATATTGATGAAAGCACTATGTCAGTCCGAATATTAATAAAAACACTATGTTTGTCCGATTATTAAATGAGAATGTGATCGGCATGTGAATGAGATCGGTATATACTCCTTGAATGTTTTGTTATTTTTTTTATCTATTTTTTTTATATAGAGACTGCATTTATCGGGCTGATGAAGTGTTTTTTTAATTTTCGGACTGATGAAGCGGTTTTTTTAAATTTTCGGACTGATGAAGTGCTTTTTTAATTTTCGGACTGACGAAGTGTTTTTTTTTTAATTTTCGGACTGACGAAGTTTTTTTTTTAATTTTAAGTGTTATTATTTTTAGCGTTCGGACTGACGACATTATTTTTATTTTCGAACTGATGACGTGTTTTTTTTCGGACTGATGACATGTTTTTCATTTTCGGATTGATGACGCTTCGGATTGACGACGCTTCGGACTGATGATGTGTTTTTTATTTTCGGATTGACGACTGCTTTATTTTCGGACTGATGACGCGTTTTGCATTTTCGGACTGACGAAGCTTAGTACTAATGACGTTTCGGAATGACGAAGCTTCGGAATGATGAAGCTATTTTTATTTTAAGACTGATGAGGCTTCGGACTGATGACGTTTCGGACTAACGAAGCGCCAAAATGGGGGTCAAGTGAACTGAATTTGTGTAAAAAAATGGACCGTTTGAAACTGATTTTTGGTGTCCTACCATGTGCACTGAAATTTTTTTCTCTCCTCCCCTTTCTTTCCTATCTTTTTATTGTCAAGATCCCCAAATAGACACCCCCCCCCCCCCCCCCCCCACAGACTCACCAAACTGGGGGCGGGAGAAAGTCCTTTTTAAGGACTATTCTTGTTAAGATTGTTATTCTCCTTTGTCGCACCGAGAGGAAATTTATGCACTTTGCTGAACGGGAAGGAGGTCAAAGGTTAAGCTTACAATGTACGATTGTAAAATCGGGCCGTAAAATCTTCAGACTTCATTTTCGAGAGCAAAATGAGAGATAGTCGCCTGATCCTCATATTCATCTATTTTTAACCACTTCATCCACTCAATTACTTTCTTCAGGTAGCGTACATGTACCATGTAGTTCAAATTGAAAAAGGTAAATAGACTGATTTGAAGTTTACATTTAACATGTCTAAATTAAAGTCATGATAGTCTCGACCTTTACTATACTAATCTTACTATTATTGTTTCAAATAAATTTCAGACACAAACTGACAATTTAAACGCAGCCAACGCGTATCCACAAGCAGTGACAAGCACAGGACATCGGGAAGTACGCAATGCCATTTCCAATCAGTAATCCACAGTACTGTGAACAGCGTTGCGTATAAATTTGCGTAAATTGCACATGCAACAATGATACGCAAGGCTCTGAACTTTCATGTCCGAAGTATATTTGAAACAACAATAGCATGACCAGTCCCAAAATGTGTATCTACGCTACGATGGAAGCCATCTAGCCTAGATGCTAGGTCTAGGATATTATCCATTTAAGATTACAATGTACCTAGGTCTAACGCCCCTGGACAAAATCGAGTACAAAAATAGTACAACATTCCTAAGGTGCACATTTGGAACATCATTTTAAGTACAATTTGAGTACATTTATAGTACACAGATTTGTACTATATTTGTACTAAAACTGTACTATAATTGTGTTCCAAATGTGCACCTTAGGAATGTTGTACTATTTTTGTACTCGATTTGTCCAGGGCCACTTCACCGCAACGGCGCAATGGTAGGTATGTTCATAAAATTTAGAAAATTGAAATATTTTCTTAAAAGTGGATTTAAATTAAAGGTGACAAAATTTGCAACAAAATGGTGGTTCAACCAACTTTCTAGGTTACAATGTAAGTACTTTTAAAGTTAGAGCAAAAAGAAGATTTTGCAAAATTGCCAAAAACCGTATGATCATGGCCAGATTTTACAATGATCATGGCCAGATTTTACACTTCTTAAGTGTGTAAGTCTATGGGGGAAATGTTTTATGTCAAAATTTATCCCTTTTAAATCCTGTTACTAAATGAAATGAATACAGGGTTGTGTTTGGAAATGACCAATAAACAACATCTATTCAACTAGAAATCATGAAAGTGACGCTCATTTAAGCTAAAATGGTATTACATTTTGCATTGTTTTAGATCTATGGGAAAATGAGCAGTGGCCACTTGTGATGTCACAAGTGGGCAAACAGTTTTTGAAATGAAGGGCGCCATCTCTTGACGTGTGCTTGACCGGACCTAGCAATGGTCCAAAATTGGCCAACCCGATTTTTCTATATTAGGCCAAGTAAAATAATATACTAGTTTCTCGTCCTCGCGCGCATGCGTTTTGACGGCCGCATAAATTTTTTTTTTTTTTTTTTTTCAAAATTTTCAATTTATTTTTTTCAATTTTTTTTTTTTCAAAATTTTCCTTTTTTTTTTTCGAAATCCGATTTGGAAGCAAGTTGAAATAAAAATTCTGGCACTCTTTAGAAACAATTTTTTCATTGATTTTTGAAGACCACTGAGCTATCAACAATTTTTAAAATTAAAATTTGGATATACAACTAGCAATTTTGCAATGAATCCTAGACCTATCATCAATAATTTTTTGAAAATGTGAATAGCCTTTTGGAAGCAAAAACATTATCTGCTATGTCGGAAGAAAGTAATTCAAATTTTGGGAACGGTTGGCTGCCTTTTGGAAAAGACCGTCCGCCATCTTGGATCGGCCATTTAAAAAAAAAAAAACTGCCCTCATCCTCCTTTTTTCAAAAAGTTAGGACGAGAAACTAGTTTTTTTTTTTACTTGGCCTTATCTTTCAAGTTGCGTACATTGATGTTTGACAAGAGCAAGAGATTTAGTTCCCCTAACTAAAAAATTAATTGCAACGACTAGTGGGACATTTGGACTTGAAAAATCTGAGATTTTGTATGCATTGTTTACATCATTTTGATGCCATCTAATTAGTCTGTCAAGTGTGTTGAATTCGGCAGTCCACAGTCGGAATTTTGTTGATTTTTGGTACATGAAAGCTTTTGATTATGAATTCTTCTTGAACTGAGTGCTATTTGTAATGATCACAGACATCTGTTGCTACAAGAGGTGCATCGACTGCTTCATATTTTCAAATTTTGTTGGCCTTTCGCAGGAGTCATGATCAATGGCTGTTAGCCCAGACCCAATATGTAATGAAATGAATGGAGTATGGGTCTTGAAACTCAGACTAATTAAGATAGGGTTACGTAGTTGTAGGAACTAGACTAGTCTTGCCGTTGTACTGTCCAACGCCCCTAACAAGGGGCCAACCGGACAGGGTTGTGCGCAGATGTTTTTGTTCTTTGTGGGGAAGGGTGAAATACTTTTCGGCAGGAATCTTATAAAAAATGTTTTTATGTAAGGTGCATGTACTAGCTATAATAGTGATCATGGTACCGTATCATATTTGTTTTGGTATTTGAAAAAAATAAGCTATCGATGTTTTGGTTTTTTTTAATATAGATACTGATAAAGAGTCATAAGAAAAAAAGGTTTTAGAAGAAAACAAATAAGACCAAAACTTTTTCTGAATCTGATGAAGGTTTCGGTCCACGGACCTTCCGCGTACCAGGCAGTGGTCGTATCCACTCCGCTACGGGATTCAGTCACACCCTGATGGGATTTTATAATACTCATATGCCCGGCTTAAACGAGTCTATTTTCACGATACAAAAGCAGAGATACAGAGCGCATGTCTCGTATGACGTCACACTATCTGTAATTAAAAATCCCTTCATTTTTAAAAAAAGTCAAAATATCTTTTTAGTTT
>JXSR01S031225.1:68273-82362 GCA_000969725.1 Ophiothrix spiculata
AAACATCTCCCGGGGAAAATTTCTGAGTGTATATAGACCATCGATCTATCCATGATCTATCATCACGCTTGACGATCAACCGGACACATGTAATCCAATTATGGTACTGGGTCGTAATTTAATCGATCAAAAAAGCACTCACGGAATATATTGCCGAGTGAAGTGTTCCAGTGCTATGCAACGTAAATTATACCACACAGAATTTTTGGGGCGACTTTGTAAGCGGGGTGACTTTGTGAATGGGATGAGCTTGTATTTTTTGGGGCGACTTTGTAAATGGGGCGAGTTTGACATTTTGGGGCGACTTTGTAAATGGGGCGAGTCGTCTGGATTCCGTAATTTCATATCACGCTATATATCTTTGTAAAACAGTCGGTGATCCCATATTTTTTTCTTGATTTGACAGCCACTTGACATTCACAATTGACCAGCCAAAATTCAAAAAATTCTACAGGTACGGTAGTAAATATGTGAAAAATCAGCGTTTTGTAGTATAGGAAAATACACGTTAAAAGTTTCTTCACTGTTCAGGCCCGCCCGTTGAGTCGGGAGCACTCGATACTATTTCGTGGTATTTTTTGTATTGTTCGGCACTTATCGTTAAGACAATGCGTAAATAACAAGTGCGCGCGTTGTGTTTCGTGTATAAGGCGCAAATCTTATGCTTAGTTACCACATGCACGTTTTGTCAAAATCTTCCTGCCACTGACCAACAAATTCTATAACACTGCCCTCTAAATTAACACCGCGATCGTCTTTAAACAGATTTCTGAGAACTTTGTTAATTGTTTCCCCTTGAAAATGAAAAAGAAATGACAAAACATTTACGTCATGTACCGATATGCAGTAACCTTGAAATCTCCCAGGCACAACACTAGCTCGATCAACTCTACAAACATTAGGTGCTAACACTTGAGAAAGGTTTGATCAAAAGGATCATTAAAAGATTTCAAACGTGGCAGGGAGAAGGTGAATGTGGGCGCTCTTGGCCTCATGTTTTTGCAAATTGTCATTGCTTTATAATTTGATACTTTAGAAAGGCAGGCTTTTAACTGGCATATGTCAATTTTCTGTTACATAAACACAAAGGTAGATATTAACTTGAAACTTTCAATATATTCATTAGTAAAGTAAATTACATAACTATACCAGGTAAATAAAAACTGCTGGCTTATCTTTTTCTACTTAGGTCATCAACTGAACTAATTGAAGACCCATTATTGTTGGTTTGATCTTGATTCTTATATTTATTTTACGATGTAACATACATATGTTATTGTAGCTATTACTAATAAAACCATACGGATGTTTTACTAAAACAATCCTTTGATTTATTTAATTTGCGATTTTGTTTGTCAGAATGGGCAAAACCATAGTCGGCCTTCAAACAAAATTTTCACTACCAAACATGACTTCACCAAATATTTGGTGATCGAATAAACCGGTAACAAACATTTGAGGCAATGATATGGCAATTCAAAACATGTGCAATTTAGCGTAATTTTATTTAATCTCAACTTGATGTTGGAAGTTATTTTATTTGAAGTGACAGTCACTCGTCATTTTGACGTAACGACCAAAAGTTTGGTAGCGAAAATTTTGTTTGAAGGCCGAGTATGGTTAGGCTCAATGTGTTATTATGAAAATATGCCATTTTGCTTGTGTGTTTGAAAGTTTTTCTTTGTGAAGATTGAATAGATCATTTGCTAATTTTCTATTTCAATTGACAAAAAGTAGAAAAATTTCAAGCCAAAAATGGCTGGCTTTATGCCAGCTAACCGGTGATCTATGCTCGTACAAGTTGGCAAAATGTAGAAATATATATCTACCCTGCCAACTAATAACCAATGTTTATCAACACAATGCTAAAATACAACATTCTTGGTCAAAAAGTGTTATGTTGAAATGGTGCTACATGGAAGAAAAGTGGGTTGGTTGAACCAACTTGGTTCTACCCTACCTGTGGTGTAACCCGGGATTTGGAATTGGGAAGCTTCTAGTGTCGAAATAAGTGGGCACTTTTGCTAAGAAATCTGCAAAAATCCACAGTGTTTACCAAAAATTTTGATTTTATCATTTCATCTGTTACAGTATTTTCTCAGCTTTAAAATGACACCTTACTTGTAGAAATTGATGAAGGCGATCAAATTTTACAACAGAAAATCTGCTGCAAATCTTATTATTTTCGTTACTTTTTGCTGCCTATTTTCATCAGTTTCTCGAAAAGTTTTCGGTCGCAAAATCCCCCTTTTCAGGGTGAGTCATCACATTTATACTCTTTCCCCCCCCCCCTATTTTCTCAATTTCATTATGATAGCAAGAGGGGGCAGAGTTGGAGGGGTGGTTATGCACTCTCCCAAACTCATCCTCACCCGGTTACGCCACTAGAGTCCGCATTATGACTGTATTCACCGTTTTCTAATTGCCACATATTATATAGTTGATGATTGCATCCCATTTTTTTTTATGTTTTGACCAATAATGCAGTTTGACACTATGAAAAAAGATGCAAACAAAAGCTCACAAAGTAGGGTTCAGTAAAACTTATACTATTACTGACATCTTGGATTTATTTTTCCCACTAGATGATTCAAACAAATTTGTGACACTATATACCAACTTGAATAAAATTGATATACAATAGAAGATTTCAGATTTACAGATATGAAGTACAAATATTTATCACTGTTATTGAAAACACAAATTATTAATAATTAGCAACTGAAAGAGTTACGAGTAGAGAGCTTGTCTTTGGAAAATCAAAGAGAAGATTTAGGGCTTTTATCAGAATTATAAAGTCCTTCTTTCCCAGAAATCGTGCAGGATTCCTTGCTCAGTGAGCGCTCCCAATTACACCCAGGAAGGAAATGACTCTGTGTGTAACCCATGCTTTTCAAGTAGTTTGAATTTAGAAGTCAATAAATCCTATACGCCGGGGAAGTAGTGACGTCACATTTATGATAATTAGCCCAACACGTGCGATCTGGTTCCAAACAAATGAACATGTCCTGAGTGGTTCCACTGATCATACATATTAACAGAATAGGCGTACATAAACATACCAGTAAATCAGACTGATTTTTCTCGGTTGGAACACAAAAATAACGGCAGGGGTCCCGTCCTGGCTTGTGATCACAACCTACAGCAAAACAGGTCGGCATGTTTTCCCTTATTTTTGTTTTAGACGAATGTTATTGTGTCAAATAGGAGTCGGACTTTTTTCCCCATAGTCCAACTGTCCACCCCGTTTGTTTGGAACCCAAACACACGTGTTGGGTGATTTACATAAATTATGACGTCACTACTTCCCCGGAGTATAGAATCCAATACAATCACATTCAGTGAAGCAGGTAAAAGCCAATAAGGAGTGCTCCCTTTATTAATGTGTTTCTTAATGGGACAGGATTTTAAAGTAGAGAGAAGAAAAGAGTTTTGGAGCGCTCCTTCCTGCAGGATTCCTGGGTACCTTAATTATGATAAGGGCCCTTAGGAACATTTTTAAATAAAATTTTCTAAAGTGACTTCAGAACAAGAAAATTTCAAATATGTTTAACTTGGAAGTAATTTTAATTTAAAACAAGTTTTTCAACTTAGGCCTAAAAAAAAAATGTTTGATTGGTGTAACCCGACCGACCCTATTTTTACCACCGACCCTAAATGTTTTTATTTTTTTGAGCATGGTAAAAAACATCTAAATCCCAAATTTGATGGGAATTGATTCATGGTGGGGGCCCTGAGATATGGCTTGCAGAAAAAGTCAAGATGTATTTGTATATGTATCGTATATTTTGTGTTCTTGTATGTGAAACATAGACTTAAAAAATTATATATGAACAAAAAATCTGACCTACCTACCCTATTTTTTTCTATGTTACACCAATTAAACAATTATTTTTTTTAGGCCTTAAGATCAATTAAATATACAAAAGTCAATCTTCGAAATGAGCTCCCTGTTTACTCATCAACGTGTGTTGCGAAGTATATAGTACTCTGTTCTTTTCACTGGGGAAAATTGACCAGTCATATAACGATCGTCATGCGTCAGCTTTGTCAATTGATTTAAATTCTGATTTACATGTACGCACGGACTGCGTAGAAGCCCGATTATTTGAATATTTTGGACGCGATTTTCAGGGGGCTCATTTCGCAGATTGACTATACACCTCATATGAATACAGTGGAACTTTTTAGCTCTAAATCTGTGGAATAACACATTTTAATTTTCACATGAAAGTTAATACATGCTGGTAAATAAACATACTGATAAGTTCAAACAGGCTTACAGGCTAGTACAAGTTGAAACGTACAATGCATGTTCACATTAGAAGAAAATCTTGTGAGGTTTATAAAGAAAAGGGATACTTGACCTTTCTGACCTATGACGATGTCAGTCAGAACAGTCCAACTTGGTGATAGGACTTAAAGAACACAAATCTGTAGCCTTAGCCATAAATTATCTCCTGTCTACCAATGACCATTGATTGGGACAATACTTGAGTTTTGGACAAAGCAGATAATGTCCTTGTCATATGCAGGAGGCCATTTACATGAAAAAGAAGAAACCCTCACTGAACTGTGACAATAACATTGCCACTCTTTGGGTCCTGTAGAGTGGATTGTTTTGATGTCATCATAGGTCTTGAGAAACAGGCATACGCAATTACACTTATTTCAATATAATATTTTTAGTTCTCTATATATACATTATTATATACAACAAACAGCATTGTGATAAATTCAATTAGTTCAAAGATATATACAGAAAACAAACATTCAAACCATTGTTTAAATTGAAATATTTTTAGTAAAAAAAACCCTTTAAAAGAGTAAAAAAGTTTTTTTATTATCAACTACATGAAAATTAAAATATTGTGCAAAAAATGTATTCCAATTTGAACAGTGTTCCTGCATGGCGTGCCATTGGCACAGGAGCGGTGAAAATTGGCGCAACGAGTTACTGAAAATATGTAAGAAAGATATTTTTCTAACCTTATTGAGCCAATTTTTAGCCACAGCTTATAATTTTGGCGCAAGCACCTCTTCAACTTTGTCAAAATTGCTCGAATTGGCGCAAACTCAAAAACCTTAGGAGAAACACTGATTAAGAAAAAACAATTTCATCAAGTTGTCTATTTTTCATACATTTGTTGGGTACATAGTTCTTTTAGTACTTACAAATGAAATTAAATGGATAATGCAATAAATAATAAATTTACATCAGAACTGCATGTTAAGAACCCAATATAATATAGAAATTGAACTGCAAACTGCATGTATAAAGACACATTTACATAAATTAGAAAATGAACTGCATCTAAAGACACCTTCATATATAAACTATTAATATATGGACACAGCAGAAAACATTTTATTTACAAATTGTTGCAATTTTGGCCTTAGACATATAACTCTATTCTGCTGGGTCAGAATTTTGGTTAAGATTCCTTTCTTGTAGAAATTTGTAAAATTGAAGAGGCAGGAATCTTTCCAGCAAGTAATCTACTTCGATTCTACACAGATCACAGGCAAAAAAACCCCTTTAAGGCATGTTTACGTTTACAATGTGACTTGTAGACAGAAGGTAATGGACTTGCAACTGAAAGGACTGATAGTAATGAGTCTGTGGTGGCTAGCGAATTGAATCAGAGTAACTGACTTTAACTAAAGATGACTGGCGCATAATTCAAACCACAATCTGCAGGTCCCTGTTATTTGTCGTTACCCCTTTAATAGTCATAACATACAGTGTAAACTGAAAGGACTGATAGTAATGACAGTCTGTGGTGGCTAGCGAATTGAATCAGAGTACGGTAACTGACTTTAACTAAAGATGACTGGCGCATAATTCAAACCACAATCCGCAGGTCCCTGTTATTTGTTGTTACCCCTTTAATAGTCATATAACATACAGTGTAAAACTGAATTCCTTAAATTGGCAAGAATCATAGAAGCGATTCTCACAACTCTGCAGAAATTTCTGGGTCCTTCACTAGCACAACATGCAACATGTATACCTCTAAGTCATCTTAAACAATAAATCTTGCCTGGAAAAAGGTGGCCCATGGTCCAATACTTAGACCTTCAATAAACATAAACAGTTTTTGTACTCAAACTAGTTGCAAAAACCATATAAAAGTATACATTTTTAGAAGCGGATTTTTACCCTGAACATAATGGTCAATTTTGGCAAAAAATAACGATAACCATATTTTGTGCCCCCAACATTAGAACTGGAAAGCCTAACTAAAATTTGCATTTGTGAAATTGTAAACTTATACTTTTTGGAATTTAGAGACAAATGTCTAGGAAGGGTTTTCTCAATTTTTTGATTTTTATCTTAGTTTTTAAAAAAATGCCAAAAATAAGTCAAAAATTGCCGTTTTGGTGGCAACCATGGTTTTTTTTTTTTTTTTTACATTTTGATTTCAGAAAACTCTTCCCAGAAATACATTGTACAACGTTGTCAATCTGTAAATAACAAGAAAGTTGTTCTCGTCATTCAAATACACCACCTAATCACAGCAATCATATATATGTTATTAAATGTAAAATAAAAATTACCAAAAAATGAAAATCTCAATAAACTATTCAGTAATTAAGGAAATGGCTTAAACAATTAATACTGAACTTTGACAAAAGTCAACACTTATAATTATAATTCATTAAATTATTGTGAACTCGTCAAACTTATCAGTTGAGCAGAACTTTTCCCATACAATCATATTCCTATATTGGAGTACATTTACAAAGCCTTAAGATCATCAATCGTGTAAGAACTATGTAGACATCCATCAAACTCAAGAGATTCACTTTGATTATTGAGTACTTAAAGTTGAAATATGAAGCCTGGGGTCGATTGCACTAACATTTATGATGCATCGTAACTACAAAGGGTTGAGCTCATAACTATACAACTAGAAATCACACAGACATGAAAACCCTTCGTAATTGTTCACTGCATCGTAAGGTATATGAATTACGCATTAGAAAAATTGAACCCTTTGTTAACATTGCGTGCGGTCATGAGGTGGTCGTAGCTAACGGTGGGTTTTGGTCTTACGATGGGTTAACGATGCATTTTAACGTTAGTGAAATCGACACATGGCCTCATAATAGATAAACCTTCAACACAGCTGATTGATGGGCTAATTTATTAATGTTTTGGCTTGAGCATACTGTTACAAGGCATTTAGGACGTATTGGAACAACAAAAAAGTCTTGGCGCAATTTCAGATCTCTTACATATTTCTTCAAATAAAAACTCATTTTAGGTCAATCTACAACATTTTAAGCCAAGGTTTGAGAATTCATTATTTGTGGCACTACTAAAATGTATATTGAATAAATTATATATTTAGTATTTGAATTTGGCAAGCAGAAATTTATTTTGGGTCTGCTGCACTTTACACATGTCATATGTGAAAATTGAGGTTCATAGACACATAACACCAAAAACTTGTTCTACCCAAATAGCACTAATAGATCACACAGCCATGTCAGGAAAGTTCTTTTTGTAAGGGCTGTCACACATCAAGAAATGTATGAGTACCGTACTAATAACGTACACTGGTTTGGTCATTGAAATACATGTATATTGATTACCAAACCAGTGTACGTTAGTACATTATTCGTACGTTTCGTGATGTGTGACAGAGCCCTAATAGTAAAATGTTACCCAGCATTCAAAATGAATTCAAGGAAAATCCATATTAAACAAGCATTTGCAGCTTTCTGATCTCAAGTGGGTATCAATAATCTTCAAAACTCTGAAGATGATTGATTGACATTGGCTTTTTGATGCTTCAACTGATTCGCCATCTATTGAGAATGTGATGGAATTGCAACTTCCAAAACATGTGCACCTAGTTTAGTGAATTTATATTACAGAATCAATTAAGTAATTTCCCATAACTTACAGCATCTATTAAGAATATAATTTTTGGAATTTGTATTCACATTTGTGATAATAAAAAGGTGTTTTTAAGACTTATTCATGAAAATCCATATAGCATCAATTGGGTTTACTCAAGTGTATCATATTAAACAACGCATCAGCTGCAGCAGACTCCTCCACCTGCCGTTGGTGCTGCATAGGATGGTGTACCATCGGTCTCTGTTGAATCTGCATCACATTGTGTTGATGCTGTACCATTGGCTCACCAATCACAGAAACATGCCACTGGTTTGGCTGCGGATGAGATGGTCCACCTTGATTCCATGTGTCAGTGTGTTCAGTTGCCATGACAGCCGCTGCAACTGCCTCAAAGACTTGCTCCTCCTCTGTCCGGTCTTGCTGACTCTGCTGTGCTTGTGGTTGAAGACTCTGTGATGGTGGATTTGGTATTTCTATAGCTTCCAAATACGGCACATCCTTGCTTTCATCCTTACGCTGCCGTGCCATTTCACGTTTGGATTTCTTTAATGCTTCATTACGTGCTTTCTTTTGTGCTTGAAGCTCTTCAGAATGAATGATTTCAGGTAATTTGTCCAGCTCTCCTCTATCGATATGCGTCTGTAAATGGATCTTAAGTGACATTCCGTATGTGTATGCACATGTACACAGATGACACTTGTAAGGTTTTTTACCTTCATGGAGTCTTTCATGTGTCTTGCACTGTCCTGGCTGGTTAAAAGTCTTGGGACAATATTGGCACTTGTATGGCTTGACTCCAGTATGGATATTCAGATGATACTTAAGACCTGTTGCATCACCAAACCTGCGATTACACATCGGACATTTGTATTTCTTACCAGCTGTGTGGATCTGCTCATGGCGCTGCAATTCCTCATTGGTTTTAAACCTCTTCTTTCCACGGCAATACATACATGGGAATGGTTTCTCAGGCCAGTGGACTTTCTTTTGATGAAGTCGTAACTGTGTAGCGTACAGGAATGTTGAATCACAATCAGGGCATTTGGTTGGAGTTTTGAATTTCTTTCTAAAATGGATTACTCTGTGCTGCTTCAGTGCTCCCTTTGTTGTAAACTTACGTCCACATTGATCACAAAAACACTCACACCTGACTTCAATCACAGACTTTGTCAGTTTTTTCATGGTGTTAACACGTCCAGGTATTGTTGGAAACTTTGATTTCGTTCCTCCTTTACCTCCAGACTCGGATAATACAGGACAGTATGTGTTAACATGTCTCCTTAGACTGTTATGACTTTCAAATATCTTCAAACAATGCTTGCAAGCCAGGTGCTTATCAAGATGCTCATTCAGCTGCTCAACGGTGAGGAATTTCTGTCCACAGATAAGGCAGTCAGTTTTATGGCTTTCTCTGTGCAGTTTCATCTCTTTCATTCTCTGGAATTGCACACCGCAAACTTTACACCTTGTTTGTTCACGCTTCACAGCATGATTGGCAATATGTAAACGTAGCTGGAGAGGTTTATCAAATTTCTCGCCACATTCAGAACATTCCGTTGACTCTGACCTCGTTCCTTCTATAGCACAGATCCTAATATGTTTTTCACGATCTGTCATCGGTGAAAATTTAAAACCGCACAGTTGGCACATATTAAAGTGTGTATCAAGATGATTTTTCAAATCTGTATGAGTGGGATACTCCATATTGCACTCTAGACATTTCAAATGCTCAAAATCAATTTTATGATCTTGCATATGCTGCTGCATATTTTCATTGTCCGGGAATACCCATCCGCACTGTATACACTTAAATGTGGACTCTGAACTTGAATGACTCTTGCGATGGAATCTCATCTCATCTCTTGTAGATAGTATCTCTCCACAGTCAGGACACACCCAACGATTTGAGCCTTCATCGGGATTATCTGGGTCTATGTGATTTTTCTTACGATGTTCCTGTAAGTCATCACTTCTCTGAAATATAGCGCTGCATACCTTGCATGGCCAGTCCTTACCAATGCTTTCTGGATGTACAACAGTGACATGGGAACGTAACTCTGTGAGATTTTGAAACATCGAAGCACATTCAAAGCAAGGCCAATACTCTTCTACATAGATCTGGGAATCTTCATGCTTCTCATTGCAATGTTTCTTTAAAGCTGCAAAACTATCGGCAATATGAGGGCACTTATTACAGGGCCACCACTCGGTACTGCTTTCAATTTCGTGACGGATAAGGGACGATCTTCGTTTCTCTTTCTCCATTTCAAGAGTTGATACATCCTTCCTATGTACCTGCATCATATGAACAGCATAATTGCCATCACCTTCGAAAAATATACCACAATCACGGCAGGCGCGCAATTCAACTCCCTTATGACTGCGTCCATGTCCTTTCCATTTGTCTCTACTTGGAAGGGCAATCTTACAAATACGACATTGCCACAACTTACCACGCATTCTCTCTCCCTGTCTATGCTTTATCCTCACATGCAATTTCATGTCATCACGTGTAATGTATCTGTTAGGACATTCACCACACTGCCATTTACCATTTTGACACAACTTTGGTTCTTCAAAGACTTCCTTCATAGTTGCATCACACATTTCTTCATAAGCACTGGCAGATCTAGGCTCACCCATAGATAGCGATAAAACTCCAGTGTCATTGCTATCATATGAAGTCTCGTCCAGAAAGTCCGGCACTAAATTCTCATGAAATTGTCTCACATGAGAATCAAAATCTGCCCTTGAGATGAAATATATCCCACAAGGCTGACATGCTCCTCGGTTTTCTTCTGCTTTGTGAATTTGTCCATGGCGTTTCCACCTATCACAGGTAGGCAGCACAATCTTACATATTTGGCACTGCCATATTTTGCCTCGCACCTTTCCACCCTTATGTCTGAGTCTAACATGCAGTTTCAAATCATCTCGTATTTTGAACTTACTAGTGCAGCCTTCCTCAGTGCAATTCCACTTGCCTTCTGGATCATCTGCCGGCTCTTCTATCACTTCTTTTAAATTCTGATCAAGCAATCCCCCGTCCTGCATATCGGATAAATCAATCATAGTCTTCTCTCCATCAACATGATCAAATGCACTAAATGGTACATCAACAAAATCTTGAGTCTGGCGATCTGCATGCCTTTTAATGCGATGGGTTTTAAGATCCTCTTGATTTGCAAAGGAAAACGTACAATCTAGACACTTAAATTCACCTTTGTGTACTCTGATGTTATGCTGCTTCCATTTGTCCCTTGACGAGAGGATCTCTTTACAGATATCACACTGCCAAACTTTGCCACGAAACAGCTGTCCCTTTTTATGTACTTGCCTGACATGTAATCTGAGATCATCTCTACTTCTAAACACCTGCAAACATTCATCACATCTCCAGGTTTTCCAAGGTTTCTTGACGACTTTGGAACTTGCCTTCTTCCACGCAGGGGCATCTTTCTTAGACAGTTTATCCCCTTGACAGAGCTTTTTATGAGTTTCCAGACCAGCCATGGATACAAACTTCAAGGAGCAATTCATACATTGGTACACCAGAACACACTTGACTTGTGGTTTTGGAGCAATAGGCACAAAGGAAGTCAACACTGTACCTTGCCCATCTTTACAACAACATGGCGCTGTTTTGCATGTTTGACAGACATTTATGATCGGTAAATTTGGTGTTTGTTGTGCAGATACCATTTTAATACGATCTATTTTTGCTTGCCATCCCGACCTTTTCCTGGGCTTTGTCTTTTTCTTCCTGCCTATTGCTTTTGATTTGTCTTTGAGGTGAATGTGTTTTCTAATATGGTCTTCTAATTTGTCCATGTCAGGGTAATGACTTCCACATATTGTACACTGCAAGGCCCTTGCCTTTGCTGCCTTGTTTACCTCACTAATTGCATCACCATCATTGCTTATGAATCCACAACATGCACGCTGATGCAGTCTATAGTCCTCAATTCTGCCAAAGCAATCTTCACACTTGGTGCAGAAAAACTTTGTGCTATCAACATTAGCCTTTGCACTTGGTGATAAGATATCACTCCCATTTTGCGACTCATGAGCATCTTTCATATGAGTTTCATAATTCTTTTCGGTGTCAAAAATAATCCCACAATGATTGCAGATAAAAGTGGGTTGACGCTTATGAGTTCTGCTATGTCCTTTCCATCTATCACCCGTAGGAAGGACAATATTACAAATAAGACACTTCCATACTTTGTGTGAGCTCCTTGTTTCCAGTTTATGCTCAAGACGCATGTGCAATCTTTGGTCATCTCGAGAACGAAACCTACTTGGACATTCCAAACATTTCCATTTCCCATTACTGACCTCCATGATCTCTATTACTGACTCGTCTGAGGTATTTTTATTATAAACAGTAATTTTTGTTTTACTTGCCTTCTCAACACTATCACCACTAACTACACTATCACTTGTCACGTGATGTTTACATTGCTTGCAAGTATAGCCAATACCATTTCTTAAACCCTCATGCATTTGTTGGATACTACTGTAAACAAGTTGTTTATAACTAAACTCACATTTACACAGCGGTTTTTCCGACCTATTTTCTTTGTCACAGTCACAAAGAGATCCCGGAGGATAGACTAAGTACACAAACACTCTATCTTTATCATGTGAATACTCCATATCACTCTCTTTACTTCTCAGTGTTTCCTCATCTTTGTCTTCTGATTGGCTATCCACCATTGTATCTTTGTCTTCTGATTGGCTATCCACCATTGTGTCTCTTTCTGCAGCATCATTACTTCCATCCTTCTCAGCCTCTTCTCGTTCTTTCCACCAATATTTGCGGTATCTCTTCTGGTGATTTTTCACATGCAAATTATACCTTGCTAGATTTAAGAATCGGCGGGTACAGTAACGACACCTGAACGCAGTAAGAAGTTGTGGCTTTGTTGTCCTTGAACGACGAAAATGACGTATTTTGACAGATGCTTGTACTGGCGACTCTTCCTCCATGATTTTTCAGAATTCTGAGACAAAATAAAACAAGGTACAAACATTTGAATTAGAAAACTGAGACCTAAAATTTCAGACAGCGATCAATCTACCCATCTTTAGAACAGTTCACAGGCAAATTACTTCCAATCTGGGCAGATTCTGGCTCAAAATGCAATGGACCCCAAGTTCAAGGAGAGTCAATTCTTACTGGCTATCACAAACTGTCGCTTCTTGATATAGGATGGTATCACATGTATACATTTCACTTGCCTTGGATTCACAAGGCAGGTTTTGGTGTGCGGGTTTTAGTATAAGTTGATGGACCTCACTCTTCACATTCACTAAGAGGTCCATCAAGATGGGCTAAACCAAACCTTAACCATTTGAACCCGACGAGCCGGTATACCGGCTCACGTGTATATGTACTGTACTGTATACCTGATGAGCTGCTTTACCGGCTTTTAATTCATGTGTCAGAAACTTGATGTGTATGTCAACACGCATGTGTAGTTACAATTTTAAATGGTCTTATTTATATTGAAAGACATCAATGAAGCTTTGAACCCATGGTTGATGGGTTATTTTGCTCTTATTTACTTAACAGAGGTGAAAAATGTCTTATATCTTCGTAAATTTGATCACAGTTTTCAACAAATGTGGCTTCCCCCACAGACTACAACGTTAATGGCGAATAAAATAAAAATTTATTATTTCATATTATATGTTTGCAAACTCATAATCACTATTAAATCACTATAAAATTGATATCATTTAAAGGCTTATATTGTTTTTTTATTTTCACCTCATCAAGTTGGCTTACTGTGTTTTGACTTCCAATCGGCCAGTTGTTTCAATCAATAAAATGGATGGAACTCTCGATTGCATTATCACATTTATAAACACCAACCTATTTACCTGGTTTATTGAGTCGACATACATGTAGCATAAGTTTCAGTTCTGTTGCTTTGTAAGCACTGCATGGAATCTGCAAGAATAACAGAATATGAATTGCATTTATTTACCCCATTTCTTGATTTTTGCTTGTTTAATTTTGTTGGACTGATGCAGGCTAGAGTTAAAATTGTAGTATTCAAGAGTGTTTCAAATATTACAATATCGCATCTCAAATGAAGCTTCGACAACTGTAAATGTCGATCTTCCAAGGTTTGGCGATAATGAAAATGATACGAGCCAACAGGTACCACATTGGTAAATAATTTGTGTAGCGTCCTCTGCTAGCTT
>JXSR01S031226.1:13890-24536 GCA_000969725.1 Ophiothrix spiculata
CGTGTGAACTTTTTCGGGGGTCACCCTCTCAGTGCTTAAACTACTTCTCAAGACCTACCAATTTAGATGGTGTAACTAAAATTAGAACAAAAACCTTGAACAAATGATGCTCATTTCTATTTACAAAGTAGTTCATCGATATTCACCCAGGGCCGTTACTTCCTACCCATGATTTTGACACGCCTGAAGATTAGTTAAATTAACTTTTTTCTTTAATTTAATTGTTGGCACACCAACAGAGTCTCGTCGATTTAAAGTCAGAATGTATCAAATTCTCCAACCAGCGACACCGATTTGCAAAGAACGGATGATTTTAAAAAGATTCTCTGAACTCAATTCTTGCCAATTCCTGTACGACACACTCAGAGTAAAACCACAAACACCATACACCAATATCACTAGAATTCGCTCCATAGCGCGGGCTATTCAGTTCATCGTGACGGCGCATGGTAGCATTATTGACCCGTTGGATACTGTATTAACAGTAACCACTGGTCATGTACTCATTTGGTTGTGTTACTGGTTCTCTGCGTGTAATTGCTCAATTTACAACAACTGAATTCAGAGGTTAATTTTTAAAATATTAAAAAACAAACGATTACCTCAATAGCCAGAAATTGTCCTAAGATAATCACAGCATTGAGTGCATAGATCTACAGCTACGCAAAGCTAAAGTTTTCTTTCATGTATCTGTGATCTGGAATTGGAAGTGCTCTAAAACATGGCAACTTCTCGTAATCTCTTTGCCGCTTGTCGTGCGGCTTTTCAGTAAAATTGTCTTGGTTGCTGTCAAGACCAAAATTGTTTGTCGACATAGTGTTTGATGAAAGTTATGCACTTCCTCGCCGATGAACCTCATTATTACTCAACTAATTTAACAGCAGGATAAACCAAGATAATATCCGTAACCACAAACGATCATCTCGAAAAACCTGCGATTAAAATTACTGCAAGGTAATCGCAGACAGACCTTTAAGACCTTTGCGGCTAAGCAAAGCTAAAACTTGCTTTCATGAGCATGTGATCCGACGGAAATACCTCATTGGGAGTGCTATAAAACTGGGTAATATCGGACTCCTCTATCATTTTCAGTACCCCTAAGCAACGGAGTGTATCCGAACTGAACCATATGTAATCTAAAGTTGCACAGTACATCTCACCCCCTGAATCTTTCTGTGCAAAGTTCTCATAGTTTCTAGCAATGCTAGAGATCATATGAAAGTCATCTTCTGGGCTTGAGATGAAAAGCTGATGACTGGATCCTCCTGGATGCGTGAACATCTTCATCTGGTCAATGGAAGTTTGAGTTACAGTGGCATTTTGTAAAATCTTTCTGGAATCAGAAACACTTTGCTTGATTCCGCACGCGCTGTTGATATCACATGACTGTGAAAGAGTCGAATGAATTGGCTCGATATTACAATCCTCATGGCGGTGCCGTGTAAACGGAGGCTCCATTCCCTGCAATTAAAGGTAAAACGTAATGAATTACATAATGGTGACTTCAAAAATCAACAATTATGAACGCAAAGGCATGACCAATTTCTTCAGCTTTTTAAAAACAAATCACCAAAGGTGTCATCATCAAATGAAAAAGTTTGAGTTACAGTTAGCATTTGGTCAGAAAACGCCCGTAACCATGTAACACAGCATGCAGTGCAATACGTGCATGCTAGAGTACTTACACTGATTGCAAATCATAGTTTTGTAATCCATTGAAGGGTTGAAGTCCCGGGTTAAAGTCAGAAGGAGAGAGGAGCTATCATGGACAAACCACTTTGAAGCAATATTCTAATAAAGGACTGTATCTTAAAAACCAATGATCAAAACTTGATCAAAAATGCAGGAATGGTTTAAAACCTATCCCACATGATGCCTTTGTCACCTGAAGTTGATAGAGGTGTAATTACTAAGTAAAAATGACTTTAGAACTTGGGGTTTGGGTTTTTTGAACCACCCTGTATATTATATCAGGAGTGGTACAATATTGAAATATGAATTGGAATTTACGTGTGATTTCTTACTGTCAAGTTTTGAAGTTTTGAATTCTTACCCCGTTTTCATACTCATCTGAGAGCATGTTCATCTTCTTCTGGTTAATGGAAGTTTGTGTTATAGTGGCATTTTGTAAAAACACCTTGGATTCAGGAATACTTTGCTTGTTTCCGCATGCGCAGTTGATATCACATGAATGTGATTGAGCCGAATGGATCGACTCGATGTTACAGTCACCATGGCCGTGACATGTAATCGGAGGTTGCTTTCCCTGCAATTAAAGAAAAACGTCACGAATTGTAAAAATATCAAAATTTAATCTGTTATTTTGCTTAGAAAGCCGGGAAATGTTTATTTGTCGTATCCATATCTTCAACAAAATGAATGTAAAGGCTGAGGATCATATTTTGCTTTTTAAACGCCAAAAACTCGACAGGTGTGTCAACATCGAATATAGAAATTAGGCTCTTGTTTTCAATATTTTCGAAACTTATTCCTTATTTTGACTGAAAATATAATCAAAAACAACATCCGACTATTGTTTTCTTTCTTCGTAATGACATGGTATATAAAGAGAAGGTCATGTGAAAAGATATATGCTTGACTATAAAAAGTTCACATGTTCATTATTACACTCGAATCATGTAAAAAAACCTTTTTTCCATACTCCAATCAATCATGGGCATCAAAACATCTCATTGCTTGTATAAAACAGATGTTGGTTAAGTATCATTTTTTTGAATTGGAAAGATTTTGTGGAGCGCGAGCGTTATGTAATTCTTCCAAAAATTCCTAACTTACAATATACTGTATTATTCAAAATAGTCTAACTCAAACAGCAGAGCTATGACAGTTGCCTTGAAGTTATTACCAAAGAAATGTTCGATAAAAGCAATTAACAAACTACGAATATATCCTTTTTTCTCATTTTTTCTTCAAAACCGAGAAATAAAAGAGTCAGGTAATTAATTTGAGTAGCGTGATAATATGCAAGATTAAAATTACGACTGAGTTCTTCCTGTCACGTTTAGAATTCTTACCCCATTATCACACTCTTCTTGGAGCGTGTGCATCTTCATCTGATTAATAGAAGTTTGAGTTACAGTGGCATTTTGTAAAAATTCCCTGGATTCAGGAATACTTTTCTGGATTTCGCATTCATGGTTTATATCACATGACTGTGAAAGAACCGAACAAATTGTTTCGATGCTACAAACCTCGTGGCTATGGCATGTAAATGGAGGCTCCATTCCCTGCAATTAAGAAAACGCCATGAAGAAAAGATGTTAGGCGTTCAAAAACTGTTGACTACTAATTCATGTGCATAAGAAGTAACCAACGATCGTCCGTATTTGACAACTTACCTTGGTGTAAGTGATTTTTTTTAGCGCAAGCTCAACATCAATTTGCCTTTTACGCCTTCAAAGATAATGTTACCATGAATGAAGAATTAAGTTTTTTGTTTTACTGTTGACACCTTCAAAACGTATCTTTATAGAAACAAGTGTCAATACATTAACTGTATGTTAAGTGCACTATACCTCCCTAATTTGCAATTCCACGAAGCCTCAGCAGCTTTACAGGTGTTCGCTGACCACTGTAGTTCAAGTAAGCTCTACTCCACACCTTTTCAGGTTCCCTCTAATGGCTCTGAACCTCGATCAGACCACATAGACACATTTAGCACAATAAGCAGTAAGTTCCTTGTCAAAATTTGGAAGTACACCCAACTTTTGGGCACCAGCGCGCTGCAGCGGTGTTCGAACTCGGGACTTACCTCACTGCATAGCGAGCGCCTTACCGTTTGAGCTAACTTGAGTGCAATTTGACAATGGATCATCAGAAAATATATTTATAAATGTGTGCAAAAACTGAACAATACTTTCGACTTGATCCTTTAGCTACGTAAGAGAAACACGCCAAATAGCAAACAAACTTCGACTTACCGTGATCGTTTTATAAGCACTCTTGAGAGATCGAGAATTGTGTCTGATTTTGTCGTAGAGAACATCAGCAAGAAAAGCACTCTTATCAGCAATAATCAACAAAAGAAAATTCGAGACTTTAGCAGGTTTATCATGATACATGAGCAGACAATTAAGTGTGTATTCAAAGTCTGCTCAAATTATTAACGTTTATTTATGTTTTAACACGAAGTAACAATTTTTAAAGTGAAAATTCGTGAGCACATTATTACGTCGGTGTTATTTCTTCTTCTACTCCTCCTCCTTCTCCTTCTTCTCCTCCTCCTTCTCCTCCTCCTCCTTCTTCTTCTTCTGCGATCTATATATGTAAATAATTTTCACTATTTGTACATGCTTTACTTATAGATTAAAAACATATACATACGACAATATTCTTTTTAATTTGTTTTAAAACTTTTCTTACCCCATTTTCATACTCTTCAGGGAGCGTATACATCTTCATCTGGTTAATGGAAGTTTGAGTCACAGTGGCATTTTGTAAGAACTCGTAGCTAGGTAGCCATGGTTCAAGATTAAAGTCTCCACAAAGAATGTGAGGCTTGTCTGCACCTCCGGCAAACTTGATTAGGGCGTTTATTGACACGACCGCCTGGAACACAGCAAAAACACAGAACAAGATCGAGAAGATTGGGTCAGCATTTTTTAAAACTTTCTGAGATTTTGGTACCCAAATATTCCTCATATTTTTTTTTAATTACCCATGTGAAATTTTACGGCTGAAACGTATCGCATTTCGGAGATATAAGTGAAAATGTGTTAAATAATAATATTATAACCATAAAGTTACTCACACAGTAAATAAGTATAGGCAAGTGGAAAATACAAAATTGCTCATAAAATCAAAACCGTTGTTCCAATTTAACTGAAATTTGAAATTGAAACATTTTAAGTGGTGATCTTTCATATGATAGTGAAAACTAAAATGTGAAAAATCGGACTATGTACCTTTAAGGGTTAAAACTTTTACTGTACTCATCGATTTTTCACCAGATAATGTTAAGACCAAATAATGGTACCTTCATCAGTGGGAAGATGCTGTGACGTGTTGAGATTAAACGTTTGTAAAAGTTGTTCCAGAAGAGGTGTTTTTATTGTTGATCTTAACAAAGTATCATATATAAATTGGAGAGAGTTATTGAATTTTTTTTCTGATTCTTATAATAAGGTGATAGTCGCAAGGAGTTCGAACGTTGCAAGCACGATGTAAGTAATGTGTGCAACGTACGATGCGTGCAACCACTCACGGTCAAGCGTGTCGTGCACACAACATACTTTTTGCAGCAAACAACGTGCGCCCTCCCTGCGAATGCCACGTTTTCCCACGTTTTTAGAAAACACGTAGAGAACGTGACCGCTCAAAAAACGTACGAACAAATAAAAACCGCACAACGGATTGTGACTACCTCTTTACTGTAAACCATTTATTACATTGCTCACAGCACATTTTACCATGAACAAATGGGTAAAACGATGAATCGAAAATATGATTACAACAACAAAAGTGTTACCTCTAATAATACGCGATCCTGATGTTTAGTATCCCATGATAAATGGAGATTACCGAGACAGATCGAGCGATTCGTATGTTTACACTTAAGTCTTGATAAAAGGACAGCTCTCTGGTAATATGGATGCGTCTTAACTGCATGCATTAACTGTGGACAAGCCCCAGCGTCCTGCAATGACTAAAATAATACATATGCAGTATGAAGAAAAAGGTGCGGTGAAGAATGGTTTAAGTGCTTTATAGTTTTGAACATTCTGAAAATTTGTCAATGCAATAGTTACAGACACCAACACATTACGGACGAATCGATTGGACCCAAAATACCGTGTTAGTATCATGGTTTACTCCAATAATTACAAATATATATCTAGGTGTATTTAGGTTAGGCGTACATTTGACCAATTAGTTGATGTACGACAGGGTCTTATGATATATCAAGATATGACGTATTTCTTTTTTTTTTTTGTTCATCTTGTCATTCATATCTCCTATTCAAAATGAGAGATATCACTGCATCTTACCTCAACTATAAGAGTGTGCGTGTGTAAACATTTTTCGGCCACGAGTTCAAAGCGACTGGATTTAAAGAATGTCGCTACTCCTTCAGGATATTGGCCCCGTTTACGGTGGGTGCCTTGGTAACCACATTCCAGTAGCTTGGGTTCCAAATTATTTCTGTAAAGATCTAGCGATACCTGAAAATATAAACGTTTAGGATATGCTGGCAATTAACAAAGCCATAAAAAATGAAACTAAAATGTTTTCAATTTTATTAAACTAAAATGTTTCATTCAATTCCTCAGTTGAACCGTGAAGTAATATTTGAAAGCAAATTTAATCAACCCCGTCACAATCCATCTTTGCCCTTAGGCAGAATCCTTCGTCGTCGATCGACTTTGCACTTAACGCCATGGCCATCATTTTGTTGTCCGCCATTTTGTTTCGCGAGATGGGACTAAGGACTGAGTCTAGTTTGCCCCCACCTCACAATTAGACAATCAATCAATCAATGATACAAGTACTTGCATAACATGCAGACCCCATGTAGGAGTCTATTCATACGGGACCCACGGCTTTATGTGACTGTCCGACCACGGAGCAAGTAGAGTAAAGTTTCTTGCCCAAGGAAATGACAAATTTCACACTCTTATTTTTGATTGTTGTGCATAATGTTAGAGATGACGTGGTGCAATTCATATACCGATTGGCATGATTTGAACCGCCCAATAGTTTTTAAAATAGCTCGCTCAAACCAAAATCGATATATAAAACAAATATTGACTGCTCTTTTATTCCGACAACAGTAAAAACTAGTTCTGCTCGGTGATCTTGACTATGGTCTATTCCCCTCGACCTTCGAATTCGATCAATTCGGTTTAATGTTTTTACTTTTAATTATCTTGAGTCAATACGCTTTGGAAGTAGTTACGTCATAATTTATGCAAATCACACAACACGTGTGATCTAGTTTTGGTATTTTTACCACACGTGGCGTCTATTGGGAATAATTTCTACTTTAGTTTTATTACTCTTGGAATCCCTATGAATCAAAAATAAGCATAGAATACGGTAATGTGTTATAGAATAGAGGTGGTCAGCACGCCAACGGTAACATTTGAATTCCCAAGGGTGTTTTTAAAGGGCAAAACAAATGTGAAATACCTTGATTTTCTTGGATAAGTTTTGTAGAGCCGCTGTTCTACTTTAACAATTAAAAACAAAAAAATCAGGATATTTTGATAATTTGGGTCAGAAACAGCAAAAACTCAATTTTGGCATTTATTGCTGATTGATGGAGACACATGGCTAAAAAGAAATATACAACCCGGCCCCTTGTAACAGATACTATACATTGAAATAAAGATAATTACACTCTGAACACAAAACCCACCCATTAATATACCAATTTTGATGGAAAAGCACCCAATTTTACTCAAATTTGGTGCTTTTGGTGCACATTTTCCCAAAAGCATCCAATTAATGAACATTGGGTGCTTTCATCTGAGACGAAAACCACCCGATCGCAATACCAGATCGGTGAAAAAAACATTTTTCATAAAAACATTTTCATTAAAAAAACAAGTCCTTAAGAAATGTCATCTGAGCATACTCAAAGGTATCGTTTTATTATAGAGATAAAAATATATACCCATGTTCCTTATGGTAATTAAAAAAAAATAATGCATTTAATAAATATAATAGATACCCGTGATGTTACTAGTACTTTGTTTATCTAGTTACACTTTATTAAAAAATCAATTTGATTATCTCCTGAGCCTAGTGTGGTAATTCTTTTTTATGATACAAACACAAAGCAAAACCCACAACTTCAATCACCACTATCAGACTGTGCCATGTTTACGAAAAATGTTTATATGTATTTTCCTATATTAAAGTCTCGTCTCTTTCTATAAAATATGATCATGATTTTTGCCTGATTTCTAGAAACGACTGACATAGAAAGTTTCACTGTAAACTGTTGCCCTTAAAGTTATTGGCAATTTTTGGTCGCTAGAATATACATGATATATGGTATATTTTCTGATAATCCATCCAATAAAGAACCAAGATGAAGAATTTGCTGAAAGTGTGACATAATGATAACTAATTATTTTTTTGATCAGAATTGTTTTAAATACCCTATCAAACACATGTGTAAAATTTGGTTAAGAAACGCCAACTGGAAATGGGTTAAATTAACGTTTTAAGTTAACAAAAAAGTGGCCAAATTTGCCCATAAAGTGGCCAAATTCGCCCATTTGTAGGCTTATTTTGGAGCGAAATATGCAATTCTGATTGCAGATTGTAAAAAATTCAAACTTCATTGAATAAAAAAGAATTGACTTTTTCTATGTAAAACAGATTGACTTTTTCGTCAAACCTACTTTTAAGTTTGTCAGAACAACAAATCATTTAGTTAAAAGGAAAGTGTGACTTGAAGAAGTTCTTTATAACAGAGAAGAGTTAAATCTAAGCAATAAACGTTGTTTTCAATGCTTGATAATGGTATTATGCTCTTGATATTGAGTGTAGACATTTAGTTATTTGCTTATTTTCAAAATTCAGCAAACAGTCGTATTTTAATGCAAAAAATAAAAGTTCATGAGACCTCAATCCGGAAAAAATCAGTTCCATAGACCTTATTTTTTGGCCAAAAATCAGTTCCTCAAGACCGTATGTTGGATATCCCGGGCGGCGCATACCTACCAAATTTTCTTTGAGTACCCCTGTGAAAAAAAATGTTTAAAAAGTTTATAGTTAGCTTAAATTGTCGCAGCGATAACCGGTACCTTGCCCTAAACTGAACCGCTATTATTGCAGGACGGTGTACCTGACCACGCCGAGCCGATCACCAGATAGTCTCTCTTGAATGTGAACGTAAATCGAAAAGAAATAACTCAATTGTAGTACCTATTTTGATATAAAATTGGATGGATTGAGTATGATACAAAAAGATATTGGTCGAGCTAGCTATGAGTTTTACGAAATATCGTGCGAGACGCGCAGCGTCGAGCTCGATATTTCTAAAACTCTTAGCGAGACTAATAACTTTGAGTATCATGCGTAAAAATCCATCCAATTTTATCATTATTATGTTCAAAATCTGATATTTTGTATTCTGTCCGATATCCCTGACCGATTTTTTTGGAAATCGGACAGCTCAGAACATAATAATGAATGAAATTATGATAAACACATGGAGGTGAAAAGGAACATATTTTAACTGAAATATCAATATAAAGAAGTGAAAAGGAAAAAAGAAAAACACCATTAATAAAAACGGTCGAGATGGTCAATTGGTCGAGATGGTCATCGGTCGATATGGTCAATAGGTCGACACGGAAATCGGTCGAGATGGTTAATCGGTCGAGATGGAAATCGGTCAAGATGGTATCGGTCGACATGGAAATCGGTCGATATGACCTACATTCGTCAAAAATACCTGTTTTGTGGTCAATTTTGGCTAAAAATGATGATTTCTGATTCGCTCCCGCGCCTAGCCTAAATTGCTGTGAGGGGTAAAATTAATTTGAACTGAACCAGAAAGGTTAGACACGGTTTTTTTCTTCAAAAAAATGCATAGTTTTGAATTTATAAACAAACAAGAATAGTCCTTAAAAAGGACAAACTCACGTTACCCCGGAGTCATGGTCAAGATTACACTGTGTACCAAATGCTCAATAATTATGCTTGCCATTATTCATTGCTTCTTATCATGCTTATGGAATCGTTTGTACAGCAATTTAACTAGTATGTGATTATATATATAGTTTCCTATAAAATCAGTCCACTCTCATAGTAAGTAATACATGTTTAGAAGCACAAAATATCTCCTTCCTCTTATGGCACAGCTATTAGTAATTATAGGTATTGAGATGGGGATGTGATCTGAGAAATTGGAATTTGGAGTTTTGGCTACTTTTCAAGAAGAGTAAACTTTGGTTTATTGAATAAGGAAGAAGAGATACAAGTGCTACAAACAGATAGACATATGTATGATACAAGAGTTCTTATAAAATTAGGCCGAAAACATAGATGGCCTCCAAACAAAATTTGGGGCACACTCACTTTGTGAGAAGAATGATGACATCCCCAGGCCTCCAATTCAACATAACAAGTGGTAACCATGCGAATTCTTAATTTCAAGGAAAATAGGTATATTACTATTCACTGAAATCAAGGACTGCAAAATCACAAAAAGGGGTATTCTGAGCATCCATCTCCACAAAATTTAAAAAATGGGTGGGTATTAGACAGAATTTCGCGGTCGGTCCGATTTTTTGCCAGTTACATGATAATTTAGTATGAAGAAAATCTTGGAAAGATATAAAAAGAGGTATCATTAATGAGGCACCACATCCCAATAATATACTAAGGAAACCCAAAGGAAGCAAAGTTCTCTTTTTCAAGGACCATTTAATTTAGCAACGAAAACAAATGTACACAATGCCTTGTTGCATTTTTATTTGGGAGTATCAGTCTCTGGGAGTACAGCAGAGATGAAAAGTATATGTTTTGTTCTTATTATATATTAAAGTATAAGAGTCATTGAAATGGGTGTCGAAAAATCTTATCATTGAAAACCTTGAAGAAATGAGGGGGGTTCTTTAATTTTGTCATTGATTTTGAAGAAAAAGTGGGTCAAAATAATATAATGT
>JXSR01S031227.1:0-19134 GCA_000969725.1 Ophiothrix spiculata
TAGTTGGTGTAAATGTTGTGGGAGGTGTGTGTGTTGTGTAAGTGTGACATGGTAAGTAATGGAGTTTAAATAATAAAATATTTAATTTCGTTTCAACAGAGTTGATTAGAAATTAAGTAACCCGTATATTTTCTGTTGATCGTCTTAAGAATATGCCAATTTATTTCACCTTTCCTAGAATTTTCTTGAAATGAAACTTTGCTGGTATTTTGTAGTAAGCACTAGGATTGTGAATCTGTCAAAATATCAATTTCGGCAAATTATGACCTTGACATGTATTTTTACCGGTAGCGCAAAATGAAGTTTCTGGCATTTACTGCTCATACGGGCTGGAAGGTCACAATTGTACACTTGACATACTCCCATCACTGGCTCTGTTCCCATAACAGAATATATATCCTTCTCGAAGATCCACAGGAATTATGTGCTCATCATCAGCAGTTGCAAATGGTTAAGATTATAATTGCATGGTTGACCAGAATTTGAAATAAATGTTTATCCACCAGTAGCTGTATAACATGTGGGATGTGAATCATAAAATCATGGAAGCTTACCAGATTAGGCAAAAAAAAAACAAGTTTGTTTCCTGTCGGTGGTCAAAAAACCTAAATGCGAAATGCGTGTTTTTATTTTATTTTTTTTAATTTTTTTTCTATTGTTCAAGAGGTGCTAAGGCAAATTGTGATCGAAAATTCGCATGGGTGATGATTTTTTTAGTAAGAAACCTGTCCAGTTTCAAGTTTTTATTGAAAAGAAACCACTTCTTTAGTAAAAAATTTGCAATTTTCCCCGTTCTTTTATCAAATTCGCTATTTTGATTTTCGTTTTCAAAAATATCAAATAAAAAAATGAAATGCGCAAATAATGACGCCAAGACGAAATGCGCGCGGCGCACGGGAAACAAACTTGTTTTTTGTGTTTGCCTTAGGACAGCAATCATCCAGAAAGAAAGATTCCTTGAAGAAATCAGATTTTCTCATCACCATATTAAAGAGGAGTACTGAAAGACAGAAGATATAATGTATCCCTTTTTTCTAGGAATTGTCTTTTTTAGCACCTCTTCAACCCTGCAATCAATTATGAAGTATGTTAAACCCTGACTCTCATGAATTTTAGTCTCCCGAATCTGTCCAAACAATCACCATTGGATTAGCTCATTTAGCGAATTTTATCGTTTTTCTACAAAATGTAATATTTTTTGTTGTCTGCAATTAATTTCATATTGGTCTTCTATTACTTCTGCAGATCCCACGAGGCTTTGCAAAATGCCAATCACTCAGCACACAAAAGTGAAGTGACCTTGGGCAAATCTATTGAGGTAAGCTTGGATTAAACACTGCATTATGGGTATAAGTAAATAGTATTGGTGATCACTGTTATTGAACCTGACATGGGAAGTGTTAATTAAGAGTATAGCTGCCCATTTAAAATTTAGTTATGAGATTTTTTTTTATATGTTAAGTTTATATTTTAAAAAAATAACAAATCATTGTGGTCTATTTCTGAATTTCAAGGTGTGAGATAAGGAAATGCCAATTAGACCTGGAGTACACTTTAATCAAAGTATATTCACAATCACACGGTATGATATGATCTAACCATACCTGGAAATGGCACAAATTTTGACAATTTTACCATGAATAGATTTATATATCCTCTTTCTATAATAAGCCAGTATAAGTTGCTACTTATTGAAATTTATACAAAGTTAAAAAAAAAATGAGAATTGTTCAACTGTTTTGGTAAAGTTTGTTTGAAACTGCCTTATGGTGGATTTTCTCTAATTTTATCACATCTTACTTTAGTAATCAGAAAATATATTGTTATTTTAAGTAAATCTTCTTCTCTTTGTAAAACGTACTGTAGTATGCTCTCAGCTTGCTATTCCTGTATGAATTATATTCAGTATAAACAGTGGCGTAGCCAGCATAGGGTAAGGGGGGCAGACTGCCCCCCTTCTCAGCAAAAAAAACGAGGGGAAAATCAGAACAGCAAGTGGTAAAAATTGGGGG
The DNA here is from genome assembly GCA_000969725.1 of Ophiothrix spiculata. Taxonomy (NCBI): domain Eukaryota; kingdom Metazoa; phylum Echinodermata; class Ophiuroidea; order Amphilepidida; family Ophiotrichidae; genus Ophiothrix; species Ophiothrix spiculata. Next base: position 2,013 of record JXSR01S031227.1, read on the forward strand.
AAATCGCTTAAAACCCTTTTTTTTTTTTTTTTTTTCTTTATCACCTTAAATTTATTTTTTGGTATTTGAAAATGGATTTTTTGCCGGGAAAAATTGGGAGGAAATGTGCAAACACCAGGGGAAAATCAGGAAAAAAACAGGATGAAATGTCTTTTGCCCCCCCCCCCCCCACGACCATAAAGTCTGGCTACGTCTCTGATTATAAGTATGATAAAAAAAATGATTCAATTTGAAATTGTTGACATTAATTTAAGTTTTCGAATTGTCAATTTGTGTTGGTGTAATCATAATGTTAAATTTATGCAAAAGAGCCATTTTTTTGTTTGAATATTTTATTTATTAGTCAGTTACTTAGTTTTTCAATTTTATTTTTCAGAATGATGGTATAGAAGAGGGAATGGACATCCATTTAGACAGTATTGATATAGTCGAATCACACAAAACTGATAAACCTGCAAAAGATACTAATAGTAAGAAAAGTTCTCAGGATTCAGAGAAAAGTGCTTTTGAAAATGAAGGATTTGAAAACAATGAAATTAATAATGAAAGTGTTCAAAACAACATCCAGCAAAAAGATGATGGTCAAATGGATAGACAAATATCTGAAGAGGACTCTGAGGAACCATCAAGAGATGACTGTGAAGATCATGTTGATGGGAAGGAGAATGTGTCTGGTAGTAGTGATGCAGATGTTGATAATAATGATAAGCAATCTTCACCGGATAGTGAGGATACTGAAAGGCAAGCTTTTGATAATGTTGGTTTTGATGCAGATGCAGATGAGGATTTTAAAGCCGTTGATGATGTGAGTGATACCGGTAGTACAGAAGTAACTGAATTATAATGATGGCTTTTTAAAGCACTTAATGCCACATTGGTTCTATATTTTGTGCTTGAAGTAAAGATATCAATTAATCCTAACACATTATAAGGTCTGTTATTGCATCTAAATGAGACACTTCAAGAATGAGGTTTAAACTCAGAAGTTTTAAACCATTGAGATATATCTATACATATTGCATGGGACATTTCAAAGACTCTCACAACATATGTGTTTTGATGATGTATGAAAGTGAAAGATTTTTCAATGAGAGTATGCAAAATTGTAAGCTGAAATTAGTGTTGCTAATTATCAGAAAATATTTAAGATTTAAACCAAAGATAGGGCCTCCTGAGAATTACCATTTTTAACTGATTTTAGAGATATTTGTTGAGCCACATTTGTTACTGCTGTACATGTAATTGTTTATAATCATGTTTGAAATTTAATATGCATCATTTAAATGTTTTCATGGAAACTATTACAGAAACTTTGGCAAATGTACTAATGTGAGTAGAATCAAGTCTAAATATTGAGTATTTAAAGCACCTAAAACTTAAGGCGACGAAAAAGCCCTGTTTTACGGGACCAACCGACCCTACATTTTTGTTTTTGAAGATTTTTTTAAAAGAAAATTTTTTTGTAAAATTGTTTAATTTTTTCTCGCATTTTTTTGGATTTGTCCGTTATTTTGGGAACTCTTTGTAGAAAAAAATTTGCCCGTCCAGCAAACTGTACATGAATGGTCGCCCGCCGGTAAAACAGGGTTTTTTTTGGTTGCTTAGTAGGTAAATTTTATTTATTGTGTAGGTCTGTTCATATGTTATAGATTATTTTGCAGGAATATACCCCACCTATTGAAAGCAATCTTTCCGTCCAAGCTGATGTGTATTAGGTCCTTAACTAATATGTTGTTTAAAAACATACCCACACTATGCATATTAGGACAGGAATAACTAATGCCGGGGTCAAGAGAAATAACGACATTGCATTTACTACAATAAATTTATTATCATAATTAATTATAACATGTGGTTTCATGAATCACAACTTCACATTTACTATAACTATGATGTTTTCAGTAAATATGAGATTTGATTTGCCACATACTTTACAGCCAGGTTTTAGTAATACGATATCCTAATTAATTACGGCAAGGGCGTCGAAACCATGTGGGCTTTGGCCGCACCACTTTTCAGCCAGAAAAATTGAAAAAATATTTTAATGCATTTTATTATAGTCTTATCAATAATAACCAACAAACAGTACCACGCGAGTCAAAAAAACTGCAATAATAAGATGGAAGCCATATTGTAAGAACAAAAGTAATTTCGAACAAATAATATTAATTTCTAAATAGGTCATGAATTAAGCTTTCAAATGATGAAAGAATGGTAAAAATTGATAAAGGCATTCCGAAGATATCCTTATTTGAATAATGGGGTATGAAAACAGCTCTGTCCAAATGAGCATACTTCGTCCAATATTGAATTGAATTTCTTGCCAACACCTTTTGAATAATAACACAAACCAATTACATTGCTTTAGTGACAATCTCTTCTTAATTTATTAATTTACACATAAATGATAATTTAGGCATTTTTTAAGTGCAAAATGACATGTTTGGGGATACTGCCTGAGAAGAGAGAGCTTATTAATCAGTCACTGTTCACAATGCCTCAAGATCTGTTCACAAACGATGAACGTGCTCTAATTGCTGAGGTTTATTTTACCTACAAATCTCATGTAGAAGTGAAACGGAGATTCAAAGAGGGTGCATTCCCTCCATTGCGTGTACCATGTGCATCAACCATCGATAGAATTCAGGCGAAATTCAAAAGAACAGGAACAGTTCATAACTTAAATAAAGAGAGACCTGGAAGACCGCGAACGGCAAGAAGCAGGAGAAACGTCGACCGCGTTCGTCAGACATTGGCAAGGGATCCAGAAGTTAGCTTGCGAAGAAATCCCCTGCCATGCACATGTGTCCCAGTCCACGTTGAACCGACAATTGAATATTCAGGGCCACCAAGCTCAAACGGCTCTTTTCAAGGCACCCAAACACAAAAGAGAAAAGATAATGTCACAATTGTGTCCTCCACTAATAAAACATATGCACGACATTTGGACAGAGCTGTTTTTATGCCTTCTTTTTCAAATAAGTGTATCTCTGCGACGCCTTTATCAATTTTCCCCATTTTTTCACCATTTTAAAGGTAAATCTATGATATACTTAGATATATACTTGTCATGTTCATGATATCTCTTGTTCTTAAAATATGGCTTTCATTTAACTATTGCAGGTTTTTTGACTCACTCGGTACTGTACAAATTCGTTTTTTAGTAATTATTGTCTTCTTTGATTAATTGCTTCCTTATTCATGTTATTTTTGGTAACTAAGGAGCAACGGCCGCACCACTTTTAAAAGGGGCTAACTGCACCACTTTTATTTTCCTCCCGACCCCCCTTACAAGGATGGGGTCACACACGGTTTTTAGCACATTATTTTCAACTTTATTACAATAAATCCAACTCAAGTGATGATAATTTTCATAGGTCATTTTTTTAATGCGACGACAACCAGACTGATATAAGCTCGCCAAATTTTCTTGTAGTAACTTAATTCATCTGACTCCGGCCTGTAAAAGGTGGTTTCACCAATGTAATCTTTCTTTTTTACTTTACCTCGTACTACCATATAGTTTGTAAACTCAATGTGAAGAGAACCACAACTCATCTATTTATATATACCAGTACTATTTATGATTATGTAAATTTGAAACAATAGTTTATATACCAAAAGCATTATTTTGATTATAAAGAGTAATACATCTGATAAATTGTATAAATGTATATTTTTTAAAAAGACTTTTTTTAAAACATAGTAAAATGGAAAAGTTAGCAGCCCAAATTGGAACTTGCATATTTTTTTCCGTCCTTTTCAGAGCTGTTGAGACATGGAAATTGTTTAATCCTCATTTGAAATTTAAAGGTGTGTATTCCGATCCTTTTCACTCACAAAATTGAATTGGAGATTTTGATACCACATGGAAGCGAATATTTTTCTCATAACCCCTGTAAATTTTCACGTCCATACGATGATTTGTTGAAGTGGTATGGTCAAAAAAATGCTGAATTAGTGGAATATTTTGTTAACAAAAAGAAATATCCTATTGGTTTCTATGGATCACTATTAGACACATTTTTGTCTGTAGCATTAATTTGGCTCAAGGTAAACTAATGAAACTTTACAAGTGCTTTATTTAGGTGATGACACTTCATTCAAATATGAACAAAGTATATTTTAAATTTGTCACCAGATCGGAATACCAACCTTTAACCCAGGACCTTCCAATAATTAGCAGATGCTCTGACAACTGAGCTATCAATGCAAGATGGTACGAGAAATTAAGATATAAAGCTTCGAGATCAATTTTATATTTTGTGTTCTTGCACAAAAATGTTTGATAGTGTATATGTGAAAAAATATTGTTCATTGTAACTAATTGTTTGTTTTCTCTATGCAGCTTGAAAGTGCTTAATTTTTTGAATTTATTGATATAAATTGAACTTATAACCAAAGATAATGACTATATTTATATAATACATTTTTGTAATGAAATGAAATATTGAAACTTGCTACTTTTTGATAAAATAAATGGTTTACTAAGTACTAAATTGTGGCTCCATGTGTCAAATTTAAATATACTCTTAAAACTTTGAGGTACAAAGAAAGCAATCAGACTCTGTGAAGAGGTCCATCGCATATCCCTTGTATTCTACAACATTGTGAACTGGTGTTTTTGTATCGTGTATGTGACTAGCAGTGATTGATTAAGATAAAATCACTGCATATTTATATATTTTGTGCATGAATCATTTATGATTTTAGTATTATTTTTGGCTAATTTTGTTGCTACCACATGGACAAACAGTGAACATAAATTCATTTGAATATTCAGCAAGATTGTTGTTATGATTTTTAAAATACGCACTAATTTATTTCCTTGTATGGTCATCGGTTTGTGTGCGTTGATCGGTTGGTTAATTTGTACTTCAAGATTTTTAGAGTAAAGAAAGCATGCTTTATTTCATGACATGGAAATTGTTTAATCCTCATTTGAATTTTAAAGGTGTGTATTCCGATCCTTTTCACTCACAAAATTTTGATACCAGATGGAAGCGCATATTTTTTCTCATAACCCCCTGTAAATTTTCACGTCCATACAATGATTTGTTGAAGAGATATGGTCAAAAAAATGCTGAATTAGTGGAATATTTTGTTAACAAAAATAAATATCCTATTGGTTTCTATGGATCACTATTAGACACATTTTTGCCTGTAGCATTAATATGGCTCAAGGTAAACTAATGAAACTTTACAAGTGCTTTATTTAGGTGATGACACTTCATTCAAAGATGAAAAAAGTATATGTTAAATTTGTCACCAGATCGGAATACCAACCTTTAACCCAGGACTTTCCAATAATTAGCAGATGCTCTGACAACTGAGCTATCAATGCAAGATGGTACGAGAAATTAAGATATAAAGCTTCGAGATCAATTTTATATTTTGTGTTCTTGCACAAAAATGTTTGATAGTGTATATGTGAAAAAATATTGTTCATTGTAACTAATTGTTTGTTTTCTCTATGCAGCTTGAAAGTGCTTAATTTTTTGAATTTATTGATATAAATTGAACTTATAACCAAAGATAATGACTATATTTATATAATACATTTTTGTAATGAAATGAAATATTGAAACTTGCTACTTTTTGATAAAATAAATGGTTTACTAAGTACTAAATTGTGGCTCCATGTGTCAAATTTAAATATACTCTTAAAACTTTGAGGTACAAAGAAAGCAATCAGACTCTGTGAAGAGGTCCATCGCATATCCCTTGTATTCTACAACATTGTGAACTGGTGTTTTTGTATCGTGTATGTGACTAGCATATTTATATATTTTGTGCATGAATCATTAATGATTTTTGTATTATTTTTGGCTAATTTTGTTGCTACCACATGGACAAACATTGAACATAAATTCATTTGAATATTCAGCAAGATTGGTACGTTATTATGATTTGAAAAAGTTGTACCAATTTATTTCCTTGTATGGTCATATTGGTTTATTTGCGTTAATTGGTTGGTTACTTTGTACTTTAAAATTGACAGAGTGTGGAAAGCACATCTAATTTCGTCTGAATTTAATTTTTAGCTGTGTTGACTTTTACGTGGCTATCAACCTTTTGATAATCATGTGCATTTTTGTAGATGAAAGAATCTGAAAAGCATTTGCAAGCTACCAAGCCTTAAGTAAAATCCGGATTAGTGAGCCTTTTTAACAATTTGGACTAGGAAGTCATTTTCAAAATTTGTACAGGCAAGCTATTGTTAAAAGAACCAGCAAGCCTTTTTTAAAGATTCATACTTGCCAGTTGTTAACTAACAATCTATCAGACTAGGGAGCCGTTGGACTAGCAAACTGTTCTCAATTCTGTAACAACTGTTTTGAACTGCGTTTAAATACTTATCTCCTCATACTCAAACATTCCTTCAGATCAGAAATCATTGTCTTTTTGTTATTGGTAGTTTTCATTCTATTTGCTTTATAAGCTACTTACCTGGATGCCTCCATCATCTGCTAGCAATTGGTGACCTACGCTGGTCCCCTGCCTCTTATGTCTTCAACAACTCCACACTGACATAAGACCAGGTATCCGCTAATGAATCTAAGCACTTGATTGGCCCGTGCCCTGAAGGCATTTGTTTTCCGCGTCAAACACTTAACATGCGTGACGCATTGTTGATTAAGCGAATGCTTGTAACGCGTTGTTAAACGCGGGCGCCATGCAGAGGTCGCGCATGTAAACATCACAAGTTTTGTCAACCTCTTCACCAAAGCCTTCGAATCACGAACGTTTGCCGTGTAGTTTGATAGGGCGAGTGAGCTGTCAAGTTGTGTAATTCTACTGGTCAAAATTTTGACTAATTTTGATCAGCCAATACCTGCGGTGATGGGCAGTCTGAGCCATACAGTGAAGCGCCCACATCGAGGGTACCAGCGTATTGGTGACCTCATCTGCATATCTTCTTTCTGTCCTGTGCAATGCTAGTAGCTTCTGAATATGAGAGACTTGACCATTCTTTGATGTTAATTGTCAAACCATACTGCTTTCTTTGATTGCCTCTTTTCCTTTTCCTGTAATTTGGCTCTCTTTTTTTTGTGCTGCTAAAGGCCCAGGCTAAAGGGCTACCATTGCCATGCATAATGTGTCCAAGATAACCCTGTAGAGGGTGATCACTTTTTGAATGTGTTCTCTTTCAGTGTTCAGTTCTTGAAGAATACTGAATTTGTTCTTTTATCTTCCCAACTAATCTTGAGCATTTTCCTCTAGAACCACATTTCTGCTGCCATTGTGCAATTTTCAGTGCCCTGCTTACAGCCACATGTAGCATAGCACTTCAAAACAGTGTATTGACCAGTGTGATTTTTAGGCAAGTAGGGGTGTTTTGATCAATTGAAAGTGTATAGATCAACAGTCCCCTTCTTTGCTATAGCAATTTTTGTCTTAAAAACATTGGTGCAGTTAGGCATTTCTGTTCTTTGTGAAACCAAGATATTTAAAGGATCCCAGAACCTCAACTGTCTGCTGATCGATTTGGATGCTGTAGTCAGAATCAGAGGTGTTGCCAGCAACTAGCAGTTTGGTCATCTTAACATCAAGATATACATTGAAATTCTTGCCAGCATTGTTGACTGCATGAGTAAGGCTTTCAATTCCATCTTTGAAGGATTCAATTAGTGTCGTGTAATCAGCATATCGGAGGTTTGAAATATGCTTCTGCTGCCAATCTTATGCCATAATGATCAGCGTCTGTTTCCCTCAGCCCACTTTCTGTATATGTATAGAAGAGGTGAGGTGATAGGCCTAATATACAACTCTATCTTGTACATCTCCTATTTCAAGCTTTTCTGTATCTTCAAAATTCAATCGGATTTTTGCTTTTTGGTTCAATAAAGAGATTAATGTGTTTTTGAAAGCCAATTTCTGAGAAGATGGAAAAAAGCATGCTGTGGTCCACAGAATCAAATGCCCTTGGATTGTTTATGAACATGATAAAAGCTTGTTGATCAATAGCAATCACCTTCTCAAGCAGAACTTGTAGACACACAAGCATATGTGACTGACCGTAAATACGCGCATAACGCGCAAAATATATTAAGAATAGCGCAAAGCGCGCGAAATTCTAAAACAAATTTGCAACTTGTACCTAAAATGAAGATAAAATCTTGATAAACGCGCAAAGCAAATTTTATAGAATATTAACAATCGCGCGAAGCGCTCGAAATTTTTGAAAACAAATTTGCTATTACGGTATCTAAAAATGGAGAAAAAAATCTTGATAAACGGGCGAAGCGCGCAAACATTTTTAACATTTTACATTTGAATATCTAAAAAGAGGAAACTTAAGGTGGCCTAGCACAGATAGAATTCCTCTATTTATTTTTCTAATTTTTTGATATATGGTGTTTTCATATGTGCTGATCACATTTCTGAAATAAAAAATGGGGGTCATTGTACCGACTTAGTTTTTGAGAAAAATCCATTTCAAAACCACTTTTTACCATTGACTTCAATGGTAAAATCAAAATAAATCTGACAAAAACACTTATAATAAAAAAACAGCTCTATTTTTTTCTCTCTTTTTCACATATGTTTTGGTCCTTATATAGTTCTTTAAAAAAACGAAATAAAAAAATATGGTCACCGATTTACTTTTTGAGATATTAAGCAAAATTAAGCAAAAAAATTGCATTTTTTTAGCAATGAGTAACACCTTAAGCACTTTGAGCCCTGCGTCATCAGGAGTAATGCACATGGTCTTATGCATAAATATAAAAAAGGACGCACGTGTAAAATCACGTTATATTAAAGCGCAAGATACAGTACGCCAGAAAGTACGCTAAAAGCCCGGGATAAATACTTGTGTCCAACACTGCTGATATCAGCTCACTCGTGTACGACACCGCATCTGTGCTAGGCCACCTTAAATATGAATGTTGATAATTTCCTCAATGACTGAAAGTTGGGGATAGGTGACACAAAAGTTGTGCCACCTCCCCGCTATGTCTTCCTTGGTGCCACCAGTGAATACATGAAAATGCTATCATTGTTTTGCTTTAATTTTCGTTCCTAACGTTGGTTTGGGCGGTTACAAGTGGCTTTCCCTCCAGTATCTTCAAAACGATGGGGATACCGGGGTAATTACACAACTAAGGCCCAAAAATCTGCGAGCAAAAATAGTCTATGAAAAAGTAAAGGACTTTTTCTACATGTGCGCGAAAACAATTGGAAAATTCGCTATTTTTGCTATAATAATCATGATATTCGTGAACAGAATCTAAGCCCAATCCGTTGATTTTAGACAGCTGAATCGGGAAGAGGGCTTCGTTCGTGGCAGTTGGTCCAGATCCCCGATTTACCCAAATGGTACTTTCCCCCCGACTGGGGGGTACATGCCCCCCCCCCCTTTGGGCAATGCTAGTGACATACATCTCTGGTCCCTCTTTCTGTCCTGATCTGGTTGCTTGTGCTCTAGCTTTTTGTTTCATTCTGTTAATTGTTTTTATTCTATTTCTTATTTGTTAGAGTCTAATAGACATATTATTCATATAACTTTCAGAAAAATACAACAAACAAGCAAATGTTTTCTATGTGAACAAAGAAGTAACAATTTTATTTCTCATTTTAGCATTAATTTCATTGGTCTCATTTCATAATTATCGCCATCATTTATACAATTTCTCACAAAATAATAACTTATTTGATTTGTTTTACAAGTGCATATGTCTTTACACTTTACATAATTAGTGTATATACAATCAGATTGTAAATTCTACCATTATTTAAATATAAGATTCATAAATTACAAATAAAAAGATGTGACACAATATGTAAAAAACAGTTAATAGCCATATATGAGACTGTCCATCCCAAACCAGTTGTAAATGCAGCATCTTGTCATTTTCACTTTAAAGATATATTTGCAAAGACCATGTTATAAGAATTAAAATGACCCCTCATTGAACTTCAGTTGATTTCCAGAAGTCAAGTTACGGTCCATCAAAGGTTGTCAGGGAGTAAAATGTATAACTGAGATAAACACATTCAAACATCATTAAGCCCTATACTTTCTGATGATTGTCCTCAAAATATACAAATATATTTCATATTTCCTATCATTGTCTTGAAATGAAACTTTGCTGGTATTTTGATTATAATAAGCAAACAGATTGTGAATCTGTTAAAAAATCTATTTCAACAAATAACGACCCTAACATGTATTTTTCGCCTGTAGCGCAAAATGAAGTTTGCTGCATTTACAGCTTGTTTGAGATGGAAGGTCACATATTCCAGGGCAATTCATTATGTGAATGGTGTGGATTTAATTTTCAAAAAAAATGGTCCGTAAGTAATGTTGCAAATCAAGTCTTCAATTTCAGAGTCGTAGTTTAAACTGTATCAAAAATGCTTATATCATGATGACAGAAATGAAATTTTAAAATCATAGAAAACCAAAAGAAATTAGAACATGAACTGGCTTCTTCCGAAAAATGACCAAAATACAGATACAATTTTTTTTCCTGCATTCACATGATTAAGCAAGTCTCTCTTAACCCGCCAAGCATACAATACGGCATATTGCAGACCAAAGCTATTAGGCTCAGCAAAGTCACCAGGCTGTATGAACCTTTTTAAATATCTAATAACAATCCGAAACGTCAGTGAAATATTTTCACTATTATTTCATGTCAATAAAACTACTAAAAGAATACAATTTCTTCTTCAATATTTTCTTAATACTTATATATCAAAATTTCTAGTGCTTTCAAGATGGTTAAATCCAGATATGTATTTAGGAGGTGCAGGGTTATTTCCCTCAGAAATAAAAATACAAGCTGGCAGAGATACCTACAGTACAATCCCTGTTTTGTTAGGAAACTTCGTACAAAAGTTTGAAGTTTCTTAAATAAAAAAACAATCAATTTTACAATCTCCCTATTTTTAAAAGTAAAAAATAAAAACCAATCATTTAAATACACTTTAAAAATCCGGAAAAACTATACTTTAGGTCCCATCAAAAACTATACCCTAACCCTAAACCCTAACCCTAAAACTAACCCTACACCCTAACGCTAAACTAAACCTAACCCTAACCCCTAACCCTAAAATTCTTGATTGGACCTAAAGTACACTTGGTCCAAAATCGTCTCTATTTTCTGAAGAAAATCTCCATTCTAGTATTTCCAGGATTTGAATGTTGGCACCTCTGCTTGGATCCCTACACAGACTACAGTGAAGGCCTAAAGCCTTCCCGAAACCCTCCAGGTTTTACCTTTCCTAACGTTTTAGCTATCCTGGTTGTAAACTGTTCCCCTTCACTTATGATCAGGGAAGGAAATACCATCATATGTGCTGTCTATTAGTAAAAGGGGAGTTTGGCCGAGCGGTTAGAGCACAGGGCTCCTAACACAGAGATTGTGGGTTCAAGCCCCGGGCCGGGCGGTTTTCGTCTCCTTGTTTCCTTGGGCAAGAAACTTTACTCTACTTGCTCCGTGGTCAGACAGTCATGTAAAGCAGTGGGTCCCCTGTGCAAATGCTCCTTCTAAGGGGGCTGCATACAGTGTATACCTGGTGAGTCTATACTTTCAAATTGAGAACATTTTTGGAAAAATGATCCATGTCCATTTTTCTTCTGCATGTATACATAATTAAGTTTCACCTAACATGTGAGCTACAATGACAAAAAAGTGTAACGAGTCACCGAACTGATAATCTAAGAAGAAGGCAGGTCTAAATTCTATAAGCTTTGAAATGATGGTAATGTATGCATGTAGCTCTTTGTTTTGGCCAACGAACACTAACGTTTTCTGCAAAGTTATTTTGTTCTTCTTTTCTATTGTTATATGTCATGATAAGTAGGCTATATTGCTTGCAACTGCACACTTATTTTGTTATACATGTTGCAACTGACATAATTTGCAAATACTCACACCATAAAAACCCTAAATAGTTTTATGACTTTAAAATTGGCTGTTGTCAAATGTTTTATAAATGTTATGTGTTAATTGTGATTTACTAATACAATGCTGAGATAAAAGTTGCCTGTGATTGCATTAGGCCTTGATCACATTTAATCCAAGACTGAAGAGATTATTTCAGACATTATTATAATGATAAAAGAATCACAAAATCTCTAAAACTAGGAGAATAATGGTTTATTCAGAGTCTGACGATATCCATCAATCAATGCCCATCGACGCGCTATCCCTTGCGCATTGTGTGTGTAAAGATTGCACGTCGATGGACATCGATCGATGCATATCGACAGCACTCTGAATAAACCATAATTGAACATGATTGTCCAAATTGACTTTTCATCCAAAAACAATATTGTATAAATATACTTTGTAATTCAGCTTCATAATTAGTATTTATACACTTCAGTATCGCTGTTGCTTCATTTTATTTACATTAAATACAAAATTCATATCAAAATGTATGTACAATAATGACATTAGACACTTTACAAAATTTACAACATATTTACAACTTCTTTGACAAACTTGAACTTTTAGAAATATTTGAATTCATTATCTACTACCACAATATAATTTAGATCAGTTTTATGGAGTTAAGAATGCATAGTTGTATGGATTTGTGAAATTGCGTTGTATAATACACACTAAATACAAATTACATTTCTTCCCCTGCAATTTTCTTTATTACCACTAATATATAATCACAACTGTCCTACCCGTCTAACCAATATATGATTTACATTTGAGCTTTGTACAGGCCTATAAGAGCACCATTCTGAACTTTGCATAATATATCTTTTCAATATTGCTTACAAGTCACTCCATATATCTTTTGAATACACATTGCTAAGTAAACCAAACTTGGTTTCAACATTGGCACTATCAGGAACATGCATGACATGAATTGCATACACACCTTTTGCTTGTAGTGCAGCATTTATTGCTAAATCTCATTTTGTCTATTCATTTGTGAAAAAAGCAACTTGTTCATTTAAAACGGTTTTCCTGAACAAATAAGTTTGAATCCGTCAAATTTCAAGTTTTAATTAATCCATAGCTGTTAGTATCATATTTGACATTACAGCTAACCCAAACACTTATAGGATTCAGCAATTCTTTCCAACTTGCTAATTGTATGTGTGTACCAATTGTATAGAAAAGTATTTAGATCTTTTCTAGATGATTCATTTAATTATCAGTTATTGGTTTACCTATTGACCAATCAGATTCATGAGATATCTCTTAAGTAAAATTTGCATTCAAATATTCAAAAGAATGTTGTTTTGCCCCCACTTTTGCCATCAGTGATTGGTTGACATTTATTGACCAGTCAAGGGTTGGCTCTCAAATGTTTGTGTACTCTGATTGGTTGTCATCTATTGATCAATCACTGCAGGGGATTGCTCTCAAGTGTTCATGTCCAGTGATTGGTTGATGTCTATTGACCAATCAGGGTATTGCTATCAAGTGTCTGTTCACATACTGTGATTGGTTGATATCTATTGGCCAATCAATGGTCTGCTCTCAGATGATCACATTCTGTGATTGCATTGCTCTCAAGTGTTCACATCCTGTGATTGGTTGATATCTATTGACCAATCAAATGAATTCTCTCAAGTGTTTCAGTCATGTGATGGTTGATATCTATTGAACAATTAAGGGATTGCTCTCAAGTGTCTATGATTGGTTTTCATCTATTAACCAATCAATTGAGTGCATCATATGATTGGTTGACATCTATTGACCAATCAAGGGATTGCTCTCAAGTGCTCATGTTCAGTGATCTATTGACCAATCATAAGATTGTTCTCAAATGTTCATATCTTGCGATTAATTGACATCTATTGACCAATCAAGGGATTGCTCTTAAGTGTTCATGCCCTGTAAAAGTTTGCTGTATAGCGGTATCCTCATCGCAGTCATCCAGAGTGTCATAATTTGGAAACATATACTGTTTCAATGTCGGCCATGCATCAAAATAACTATCCACTCTGTTTCTGCTACTACAATCACTTTCTAACTGAAAGTCTACTTTTGTGACACGATTGTGGCGTACTGTGACAACTTCACTGCTGGTTTTGAAACCTGGTGCTGATACATGGATGGTGTAAGATCCTTTGAGTAAAAGTCTCCAGTAGTCACCACCTACATCTGAAATGATAAGAAAAATTTAAAAAAAAAGGGAATTTTTAATAAAGCATTTATGTACGTTACTAATTTTTTTATCACTTGTATCTCAAGGTTTCTCCAATGGGATGTTTCTTCAAAACACAAAATAGTTTTAGGACGTTATGAACACAAAAGATGCCTTAAAAAGGCCAACTGAACAAAGATAGAAATATGAATACATAATTTGAGACAGAAGGCTGCTAAGCCAATAATTGTCCATCAAGATACGTTGTAACTGAATTTCACCAGTGAAGAATGAAATTATGCCTTGGTCATCATGAGGAATCTTTACACACTTTTTCTCATGATATACCTAAACATGAGTCTCATTTTCTACAAAAAATATCTTTAATCATGGGTCTATTTCTTCAAATACTCAAAATGTTTGGCATTAATTTGCACAGTGAACATCCTTTAGTTCGTTAATAAAATGGATTACCTTTTCTGCTATAATGACCCTTAGAAATATTCAAGGCTTCCAAAGATCAAAATCTTTGCAATTGAATTAACATTTCATGGATTAAACTAATGAATTTGTAAATTGTCAATTGATGCTATTTACTACTGAGCTCTAACTCACTGTGTTCAGACTTCAGTCTGTGACAAGAACTTCCATGTGAAATTCATTTTTCCTGTGAAATTTCAAGCTTTCCTAAATTCAGTAATTTACTAGGAAATATGCATGTCGAACACCTACAAAAATCTGCTCTTAGATTTAACTCATAAAATCACCTTTCCTGTATAATAGTAACTTTTGCAATTGAGACTTCCAGTTTTATTATCCAGGAAATATATATGTCAATATTGCTAGAAATTGCCAATAATGGTTCCTCTTTAAAATCACTTTTCCTATGGAAATTCAATTTATTCTTATTTATTGATATTTTTATAGTTAAGGATGTGGTCAGTAGTTAATAACAGTTGAGAAAAAGGGAGTGGTCAGTGAAATTGCAGAATGATACCTTTGATATATGTCACAGAACGTTTTGAGATCTGTATCTAGGACTTATAATCCAGTTTACAATAAAGGATTGCAAAATATTAAAAAGAATATTTTGTTGAATGAAAGGTAGGTGTTTTTAAAATAAAATAAAAAGTTTTGAAACAAAATTGTGAATCACAAAATGTAGTAAAGAATCGGTTTGGGAAATAAATGTCACCACCTTCAGGAAACTCCGCCCCTATAAGCATATTGTTTGATTTTTTAAAGTGACTTCAAAGACAGGACACCAATACAACAATTTAAATGATAGATATGATTGATGTGACTTTCCTAGATGGTATATACCTTAATACATCTTAATAAATTAAACAAGTGAAGCAAGTCCAACTGAGAATGAAACTGAAAGGACACAACAAGGGTTGAGATAACCAGACATGACTGCAAAGCAATTTGACACCCTCGTGAGATGCCTTAGTGTGAATTTGGCATTAATTGGTCAGAAGTAATACTTCAATGCCAGGTACATTAATGATATATTAACTTATTAATCAATTAAATAATAAAAAAAAAATAAGACGGGAATTTCAGGTTTGAGGAAGGAGGAGCGGAAACAAGGGGCTGATTAGTTGATACGTTTGTTCGGGTATGGGATAAGTCAAAGATGAAGAGAAGTGATAAGAGTTTGACATACATTCTGTCGGACGCAGTTGTTGAATTTGGCATACTCATTCACTGTACGATGTCTATGGAGTGAACCAATATTTCCAATTTTTTTTATGTTTCCGCTCTGATTCATTAAATTTTTCTTAAAATAAAGTTGAAGGACACATTTATGCACAATATACCAACGAAAGGGATTAATGGAAAAAATATTTAACTGCAAAGATCAATTTTGTAGACTTTGTCATTTACATCCAATGCAATGTTTTATGCCAGGGAGTAACATGGAACATCCTTAATTGACCAATCAGAAGACAGGATTCTAGTTTGTGATATCAGTGCGTCCAACAGAATAGGTAATCTATCAGAAATGTCTGTGTTTTAATCATGAGAGATAGAAGAAACCAGAAATTAATTTCCTTGGCATCCCCACCCAACACATCTTTGCAATAATTAGCGTTTTGTGGATTAAATACATGTAATGAAAAAGTTGTTAATTAACACTATTCGCTATTGAGTTCTAATATCTGACAGTGTTCTGACTTCAGTCGGTGACAAGAATTTCCTTGTGGAATTCACGTAACCTATATAGCTATGAAATTTACAGTTTTCCTTTATAATATATTCAATGATTTTACTAGGAAAATGCTTATCACACACGCTCACCCCAATATTAAACTCATAAAATCACCTTTCCTGTAAAATAGTCACTATTGCAATTGAGGTTTCCAGTTTAATTCTTAAGGAAATGTACTTGTCAATCAGATTGCTAAAAATTGTCAGTAATTGTTCCTCTTTAAATATCTTTTCCTATGGAAATTGAATTTATTCTTATTTTATTGATATTAAAAATGGTCAGTTGCTATTAACAGCTAGGAAAAGAAAGATCACTGAAATTGACGAATGATAGTTTTTGACAAATATCTGAATTTTTTAAGCATTGTATCTAAAATTTAAACCCTAGTAACAGAATAACTTTTAACCAAAATTACTAGATATCACAGCTACCCATTAAATCAAAGGATTGTAATACTTGTATATAGGAAAAAATAATAATTTGGTAAAACAGTTAGCTCTACAACTCGCTAAATAATCAAGATGAATGGATTTGTTGACAAAATTATGATTTTCATTCATGAAAGTTGTAAGAATATATTCTCATTTAATTTTCTTTCTCTTTTTCTCTCTGGCAAATATGATTGACATGAAATTCTTAACCGCCATATTATAATTGCACCTTAATAAATTAAACCTTTGACTGAGCATGATACCTTTGAAAAGATCCCATATAATACAAAGAGGGCTGAACAAGGGGTTGGTATAGTAAACGGGGTCCGCTCGCCAGCGCCAGTCCGACGACTCGCTTGTCCGAAAGCTCGCTAGTACGAAGGCTCGCTAGTCCGAAACGTTATTCAAT
>JXSR01S031227.1:36198-53403 GCA_000969725.1 Ophiothrix spiculata
TCAGTGGTGGATCTTTTTTCCCTAAAGCCACATTGATTTGCTCTAAGCTTATCATCAAGATGTGGACGAATTCTATTAAGCAACATCCTGTTGTATGTTTTGGCCATGATTGAACTGAGGCTGATTCCTCTGTAGTTTGCTGTCAAACTGAGGTCTCCACTCTCAGGTACAGGGATGAGATTCAGAATTGACCACTGATTTGAATCTATTCGTTGTTGCACAGTTTGTACTTATCACATTATGGCAGAAGAAATAAGAAATCCAAAGATTCCATGAAGGAAATCTCTTTAGATCAACATAATTTCAAGGTCAAAATGAAAATCTGCCAGTAGAGTTCGAGTTTATGCTGAATGGTTTGCGTCAAATTTTATATCATAAAAACGTTAAAAGTAATGAATTGACTGTTCCAGGTGGGCCATCCTATCTAGACAGAGATTTCTGTCTCAGACATCTAGCAATATTGTTTTAAGATTTCATATAAATATTGTAACTTGGTGTATTGACCAGCAATAAATTGAGAATAATCTTTCTGAGACGTGCGTTAAACCTTATCGGAAACATTAAATTTGCCTGTATCAGTCAATTATTATTATAAAGGAAATTCTTGTGATATGTGGAAAAAATGGAACATTTTGATTATACAAAGTAGAGAACAGGTCAGGATTTGTTAAGTTTACCATTTCCAGAATACAGGGTATTTAGTCAGATAACACAACCAAAATCAGTATAAGTTTATGATATATTTCAGAGGTTTTTGAAAAAAATATTGATTAGGGTTTGTACATTATTTGGCGAAGAAATACAGTGCTTCTGATTCTGCTGGGTTTACTAAATTTAATAAAGAAAAAATTGTCTCAAAATACAACACTGGAATTGAGTTGATTCTGATCCTGAAATCTGTACGGTAGTTTGATTCTTAGTATTTAACTTTTGAAATTATTATATAAGTTAGTATGCATAACCGGAAGTATACCCAATTTGTTTTTTATTGTCGGAAATATTTGTCATTAAATTTGTAAATAAATGCAAAAAAATCATACAAGGGAACCTTAATAAGGTCGATCAGATTTCAAGTTCGATCAATTTTGGAGTTTTGCTGTACTTTAAAAAATATACAGCAGTGGAAGAAAAATGATTGTCAAGTATGAATGATTTAAGTGAGAAAGTTTGAACATAATATATCAATCGGTAATATAATTTTGAAAGCAAGATTGTAAACACGTAATTTGCCCGAGGAATGAATACACTTTTACCTAAAACAGGAACAAATGTGTCATTGTAGACTGAAGTACGAATGAGGGCTGTGCATCAATAAAAACAAGTGGTGTTATACAAAAATACACAGGGCTAACGGCAATGCCAAGCAGTGGAGGAGAATTATTTGTAACAATTGTTTTGGGTGCATATAGCTGAGTGTCCAATCGGGATCATATTCCATATTAATCTCGTTATTGATGTTGATGCTCTTCACCCGCATATCGCCCCTGCATACACAGAATAACATGAAATCACACAGATTAGCGACATTGCTATAGTTAAATTTCTCTATTGAGATTCTTTTGTCTTGGATAACTAACTTTACATACTAAATTTAGCGAAAAACAATATTACACAACTATTGAAAACAATCCGGATAGGAAGTCAAAGGTGATACACTTTTAACATTCATGCTATGTAAACGGGTGATGCCGCATCAATATCAAACAAAGCATGATAAATCAAATATTCCTGTTAATTCTACACCTAGACGCACAGATAGGACGAATTATCAATCTGTGTTGAAAGACATTTGAACCAGATACCAGGCACACCCCTAAACGTATTAGGAATTTGCTGATAAGTGAAGATTTTCATTTCATATACGTACATTATGCTGACAATATTAGTGGATCACCCAAAATTGAGACACGTGTGATGCCGGTCGAATATTTATTTATGGTCTTTCCGATGCTCCGTTCTTATCCTGGTTCTTATTCAAAAATGCAGTGGAATTAGATATTTGCACCAAATATTTGGTAGCACGTGAATGCATGGTTTTCACTCTGATAGTTTTATCTTGAACTCTTTATTATCTATGCGGCTCGAGAGACATAAATGTGTTTTTATGTACATTGAATTCTTTACTGCACAAATCTAAACCTATTCTAAAGGGACCGAAGATTATCCTAGCATTGACAGTACGATTTCAAAGAGTCCCGTTGAATATCAACATTTCTGACATCTAGTGACTAGTGTTAACAAATGGACCCATCCCTCGGCTGTTTCAGTTCCTGTATTAGGTCCCCAAGTTCAATATGGATCAGCCCCACCCTAACATCTGGGACAGCTTTTTACATTGGAGGCTGACTGTCATTGAACCACAGGAAGGCTCTCAATTGAAAACTTGTCGTCAGCCATCTTAAGAGAACATTATGCATGTAGTTGATGCAGACTACACACACAAGGGAGTATCGCCTCCCTAAACAGGTGCTCGACAGATTGAGGGCTTCATATAATCGTTATCAGCCTTATCAGAAGGTTATGACCAAGTCGTCATGATATCACAGGGATGTCATCTTTTATAGAGTTGCATCCTTTTTCTAACCCACAAAGGCAAATGGTTCTTGGATTCGAAATAGAAGCAACGCTGATCAAGCAATACACTACAAAAATTGCCGAACACCACATTTTGACACTCACGATACATTCACTGCATGCTGTTTATAATATGAAAAAGCTACCACTTCAAAGTTTCAGAAAAAATCAACATTGCTCATATGTTTAATATAAATTGGTAGTATGACAAATATTTGATATTTTTTACACTTTTATAACACCTGACACGTGTTCAACAAACATTTGAATTTGAACACATCAGACACCAGAGTCAGTGTTCAATTGTGAACGTATGCATTCAAAATATAAACGTTTGAATACCTTTGATGCCTGAACAAAAGCGTGAACACGAGCGTCAGGCATCTTTTTCATGTGTACAATGTTCAAAATTTACATTTATTATTTAAAAAAATCAAAAACAAAAACACCACATGCGTTCTTTCGAAATTAATGTTCACATTCGTTAAGTATTCCTTTACATTTGGACAAGTTGACTCGGTGTCTAGTGTAAAAAATGTAACAGTTCTGAATACGTGTTACATGTTCTCTGGCATTTGCAGTGTACATACTGCCGAATGTAAATCAAAATGATATTTAACAAGACTAAGTTGCCATTACTACTATATACTACAAAAATAAAAGATTAAAAAAATGTATCAAATACATGTATGTGATAACAATGTATATAAAATGTTCTGAGTCATGCTTTTCACGTAAGTAACGCTAATTACATGATTGCTAGGTTTATTTGAACATCTTCATCAGGCAATTAATTTCTGTAACCATTGTTCATATTGAATAACATTATTTTTTAAAAATCCCAATTATCATGGAGTGACACTACGAATAAAAGGCAATGTACAATTTAAGAAATAAACATTTCTGTGTTAAAAATCTATTCTCATATCAAGTATAACATATCACATTTCCCCATTGGTTCAGATATCGTTCTCACGTCCAAAAGATCAACATTTAACCTAATTTAAGTCATTAGTCAGTTACAAACATCGTAATGAATCCCTGTCTGACAGATGGCTTAAAACATCACGTTGATCGTCAAGAGACATCTTTTAACAGAAACATCCGCTTAATTTATCCAGTCTTGCTAGCCTCTTCAGCACATTCGTGAAAGATATCCTTAAAATTATCCTTTTCCATACAATAAATAATGACAATATTTGAGCTTTTCCAAATGATGTAATTTAAAAGTGAACAACAACAACAGCTAATATCAAAGATATGGGCAGTCTCATTCTGGAGTTGACGCGTATGTAAGTCTCTCAAACTTCCAGTGTGCCAATGGTCTGCAGAAAACATCTGTAGCACATGTAGCATCAACAAGCGACGTCTTATATCGTATAAAGTTATTGCTGTAGTGTTATCAGTGGTCAAAACACGGCTGAGATGTCAGAAGAGAAAAGTTCATTGACGTTTCATACTTAACCTTCATATGTTCATTTACATCTTATCTAGGTACACCTTTAATTGATGCGATTGATCAGTCATCAAATTGAATTAAAACAATGTGAAAACGTGAGCAATTATGATCAATACCTTTGTTTTATGTCTGTCTCTCAAGTTCAGGGATTTAGTCAAACTCTCTACAGGAAGTTATTGTTACTTAGCGACAAAAGACTCACTGATCTAGTGTTTATAATGTGATACCTATGAACTGGAAAAGAAGGGTTTGACTATCACAAGTAAGCAATATATCATATAACAAAACACTGTGGTACCGTATATAATATCCTGGTACTATGGGAAGTATTCGATATTCCCGATGGAACTAAGATCAACCCATTTTGTAAAACATGTTTCTGTGTTTACAATAGGCTGGGGCTAAACATTGGGAACGACGCGTCGCGAGGATTGGGAAAATGTCAATGGCATTCATGCGATGTCTATTATAGTAGTATCTGTGTGTTTGTTGATAGAAGTCAAATATTATGATAGTAATTGGAATTACTAGACAAAATTGTCATTTTTCGCTTATCTTCATTGTTGCTTTGTGGCAATGCTTATTAACTTCCTTTAACCGAATAACTTATATGAAACCCTGATTTCAAAATATCAAAGCATGAATACACTGTTGGTTAGAGTGAGTTTCCCCCGATTGGACACATCATCTTACACATGTAGCAAATACACGTATGCAATAATTATTTCCACCTTGATTGTTTGTATATTTTGCCACAGCCTTTGACCAAAGGTCTTTGACATTGGCAAGTATTCCATAGCCTTTTGGTAACTTATAGTCCTGGCACCATGACTTGACTTAGAGTCAAGTCATGGGAATTAGGTGTAGTAAAACTACCATTTAACCTTTTTAAGTTTTGACATGAAATATTTGGAAAAAAAATTACCTAAAAAAATTTCTCTCCGCATAACATCATTCTTAAATAGTCTATAATCATTACAGAACTAATTTACAGCAAAAGCTGAAATTTATCACCCAAAACTTCGATGTAAACAAAGATGAGGTTGTTATATTTGGAAATCTAAGGTTTCGGCATCCAAGCTAAGTTTTCGCCCCAAAACCACACATTTTGATTTTAAATGTTAACATGCATAAGACTCTTGAAGAGGACACCGATTATAAAATTTGTGAATAGCTTCAATATTTTGGCTGAATTTGAGTTGTTGACTTAGTCCCCATATGTTCTGTACAAACATGCCTAAATGGCAGTTTTACTACATAGCATTTACCATGACTTGACACTGAGTCAAGTCATGGTGGCAGGACTAGTTAACTTGGGGCTAGATGACGTCCCTAACATTGACCTTGAGACAAAAAGCATCCGCTCTAACATCCTACTCCCATTTACCCACCATATACAACGCCAATCCGCTTTCCTCCGTGTCTTATCAGCCTGGTGCCAAATTTATTAGGTAAGGCCATATTGGTTCAGTGTCACTGGTCACAGCGGACAAACATGACAAGGCTTATTGTGTCAGTGTCTTATTAACTGGTCATTGATTGTCATATTCAATAACAAGATATGGCTGGCTGATAATGATAATCATATTGCACTATGTCCCTTTTAATCCCTTCAGCTAGTCCTTTAGAAGATGTTTTACGCCATCGACATTCCTGAATTTGCTTGTTACGAAATCTCATGTCAATCATAGTTTCTGACTCTTCAATTAATGTTTGATGAATTGCGTTAGTGATCTTTGGGCCTCACCCATTTCAAAGCAAGTGTCCTCTGTGTCCTGAAACTGTCAAGTTTGACAACACCTTGATATGATATGACGATCTTTGATCTATCCGATGGGAGATGAACTACTAATTTGTCCTTGTAAGTGGTGATTGTCGAAAGACCCCTGTCATATCTGAGAATGACAGTCTAGACGGATTTCGGCTCATGTACCGCATGTTTTTGCATCTTCTTGCCGCAGCAAACCTATTTGGGATGTGTTTTCGGTGTGAAAATTGACTTACATAGTGAATACATGCTTTTGGGCGTTGTTAAATTGTGTCCTTTTATAATACTATTAAATTTAAATTTCATTCAACATTTTCTACTGATACCTATTTATGAAATATTTGATTGACACTGCCCAATTCTGCAAATCCCGTAGCTCACTCACTACATTTTTTTCTGATTGCATTTATAGTTGAGATAACAGGAATATTTGTGTACTTTGAATACTATGGAGGATATATGCAATGTTAGCAATCATAGTCACAAGTATGACGCCAACCATAACTTATGTCTCTGACGAATTATTATCAATATTAGACAGTATAAAATAAGTATCCTGTTAGTTTATACATTGCTCTGAAAAACTTGATTTATCATGTATCCTGTAAATTGACTGATTTTTAATTTGACAATTGGCCATGATGTAGAATTTTGTTCACATATGATACTTTAGTATGGAAAGACATACGTAATGTATAGATTGTAAATAATCTCGTTTCATTTGAAATAATAATAATAGCTATTGTTATACAAATCAGTTTGAAGTTTGTGTATATTCCGATGCCATGTAATTTTTAAAAGCATTTATTAATTGACTAGGTTTTAAGTACTGAAAGACGTTTGTTCACATATTTATAAAAAAAAAAATCTTTTTCGTAAATGAACGTTGCTTGACTGGATGTTTTGTTGATGTCATTACTAGAGCTAAGCTAATTTTACAATAATAGCATTTGTTTCTTGCCTGAACCACTGGCAAAGTAAATAAATAATATCTCCTTTTGTCTGTCTGTTTTGTGTCACATTTCTCTTCAGTCTTAAGCCATGCTCTCTTAACCTTAATATGAATATGACAGATCTAGTTATGGGCTTTCAATACTCTCTTTCCTTGCCGACACTATCAATTCAAAAAGCACGTTGTCTCTTAAATTGTTGATGTCAACTAATGTATCTTGTCAAGTTACACCCAATTGAAATAAATAATAGTCGCCAAGATGTCAAACTCAAAAACAGTTTTTCCCTACCAGGTGCATTTGTTTTAATGTTCTTTCTGAATGTTCATTCAGCTGCTAGTTTAGTTGTAAAAAATAGTAAAGCACGCGATTTATTTCAACTGTTACGGTACTGTTCCTTCGAAACTCATTTTGAGCTCTATGTGTTGATTTCTCGATTTGAATGTTAAGCACTGAATCATGTCCCCAATTAGAGTTAACATGGTTAAAGCAACATTGTCGATGTACAGTGCCTTATGTCACCTTAACAGAATGAATCCGATGGTATTTTCATATAAAAGCATGTATAGGAAATTTCGAATTAAGATGAAAATTAAAATTAAGATTTGCTTATGCTAAATGCCCTCAAGGGACTTTTGTTTTGTTTTCTTGGATAAAATAACTTCCATGTTGGAAATGGAAAAGTGCAGTATTTCAGCGACCGTATACATTGAAGCACGTTGTGGCGAGTCTTTAATGCCTTAAGATGTTGAATCCCAGCCCAATTGATATATTTTGAGTTAACGTTCAAATTTTAATCATTCATTTCTAAACTGTATATTTGTTTACTTCTGAAAAGAAACATAAGCTATTGATTAAAGTTTAACTGTGCAATTCTAGTCAACAATATCCCTAAATTGCTCTTTTACATATATTGATTGTATTTCAAAATTAATGTAAGATTCTTGTTTTTTGTGATTTGTTAATACACATTTCAATAATTCTATAAGTCTAGTAATGGAATACATGGGGAATTATAAATAACGATTATGTGTTTATTTTCACATATATCAAATATAAAATAATGTAGAAAAATGTAAATTAGCTAACAAAATGAATACAAATGATTATTAATTTATTGATTATGCTCACATTATGTACGTTGGCGTGGATTGACCTGCTGTGAATTATTGTATGTTATGGACATTCGCTGAAATCATGTCTATCGCATGACAAAGTTGAAGTATTGTCGTCATATATTAATTAATTAGTATTTTAAATTGACTTAACGTAAGATGTTAACAAGGCAGAGTTTTTAATTTATCATGGGTGAAGCTACAGAACTGTCGGGACAGCTTAGTAAAGTTGGGTGGTTGGATTCGCGTGAGGTACAATACGGTGATGCACCTTCCCGGGGGGGGGGGGGGGGGTTGCAAAATGAAATGATGACTATGTATTACAAGCAGGTAAAATAAAATAAAAATGTGCAATAAAAGACAACTGTAAGTTTTTTCATCATCTTCCTAATTTGGTATTGTGTTTTAATACATAGATTAGATTACATTAGATTAGACTAGATTAGACTAGATGTAGCAGACGTTTGACTTTTGACTAAATCTGCTTATCAAAGTGTGATACTTTACGGTACACCTGCATACAGACCGTATCTCAAGTGTAAGTTTTTGTACTGTGTATGTACATTTCCATGTTCCATGGTTACAGTAAATCAAGTAGGAGGCATCAATTGGCAAGATAATCTACCATCTTCACGAATTTCCTAGATACCATAAACCATTAATGTATCAAAAAGATTGGTAATCATATCTTAAATGATCCATCAAACTACGAATGTATCAATGAGCTTTCAGTAGCATCCGTTTATGATTGATCTGGACCTCAACATATATCTGTCTTAACCATTTAAGTACAGTACATAAATAGATCAATTAATATTAACTGGAAATTAATATAAGACCCACTCAAGTACCTATTTATATTCGATCTTGTATTCCCGTATGGTTTGAGTGTTTTCTAAAGTAATCAAAAATATTCTCAGTTTAGTATCGCTCTTAAAGTTAAAAAAAATAGGTAAGAAGACAACGTCTCGCCTGTGTCTATTCAGATTTTACTAATCATCCTTCCATGTGGTTCTTGGTGTCAAATGAAATCATATTTGTCTGGTATAAATAACCGTGCACTTTAATAACAAAATACTAATGATGGGCATATATTTATATGTTGCATCAGACGCAGATTTTGCTACGGAGACTTTGATTCCCTTGCTGTGCATACTTCCCGCCCTGTTAATCCAAATGATTCATATTACAGTAGAAACGGGGAAATTGAAACATAAATGAAACTTTTCACGTGTTCGTCAATATACCTGTACAAATCTTTTCGAATTTTAATCGCCGTACCATTAATAATTCATTTGTTTTGGTTATTGTTTTTGGTGTTTGTAATCTTTTAGAGCATTTTTGTTTTTTATGTTAAAAAGAAGAAAGTGAAATATGCTACCAGGTGTTTTATTATTTTAAATTTGAAAGTCAAGACATATGCTTATCAAAGTGTAATACTATACGGTACACCTGCATACAGACCGTGTCTCAAGTGTAAGTTTTTGTATACTGTCTATGTCCATTTCCATGTTCCATGGTTACAGCAAATCAAGTAGGAGGCATCAATTGGCAAGATAATCTACCATCTTCACGAATTTCCTAGATACCGTAAAACATTTATGTATCAATAAGATTGGTAATCATATCTTAAATGATCCATCAAACTACGAAAGTATCATTGAGCTTTCAGTAGCATCCGTTTATGATTGATCTGGACCTTAAATATCTTTACAATTTAAGTCATGAATAGATCAATGAATATGGACCAGAAATTAATATAAGACCCACTCAAGTACCTATTTATATTCGATCTTGTATTCCCGTATGGTATGAGTGTTTTCAAAATTAATCTCATCAAAACATCCTCAATTTAGTATTGCTCTTAAAGTTGAAAAATAGATAAGAAGACACCGTCTCGCCTGTGTTTGTTCAGTTTTACTAATCATCCTTCCATGTGGTTCTATTTGTCTGGTAATAATGTCCGTGTACTGTTATAACAATATACTAATGATGGGCATTGAGAATAAAGCATACCAAGTGGCCACAAGTCCCTATATTTCTATGTTGCATCAGACGCAGACTTTGCTACGGAGACTTTGACTCCCTCGCTGTGCATACTTCCCGCCATGTTAATCCAAATGATTCATTTTACAGTAGGAATGAGGAAATTGAAACATAAATGAAACCACCGAGTTTCACGTGTTCTTTAATATACCTGTACAATTCTTTTCGAATTTTAATTGCCGTACCATTAGTAATTCATTTGTTTTGGTTGTTGTTTTTGGTGTTTGTAATCTTTTAGAGCATCTTTGTTTTTATGTTAAAAAGAAGAAAATGAAATATGCTATCAGGTATTTTATTCTTTTGAATTTGAAAGTCAAGATGCATGCCTAGAAATTTTTAAATAAATCGCTTGCTTCTTCCTTTATATATTATACATAACACACGACATGTTTATTGTAAACATCTTGAACATACTACAGTATTATGAGTACATATAATGATATGATTATTGTTAAAAATCACTTGTTCTACATTTTGTGATTAAGAAAATCTGTAAAAATAAAATAACATTTTGTGGGCAAGGATATGATGAATGTTTTACAGGAGGCAGATTTAGATTAGGATTATCCAGGAACCGAATTTAGGTCAATTGTGGATCCATGATCTAATTTTCTATTTATGGCAATGAAAGAACTTATTGTACACAACATGTAGTTTTCAGTTAAAATAAAAAGATCCTTTAAAATGAATCTTAGCATGCTTAGCAGCATAGTGAAGAAAACGCAGATACAAACTTGTGAATTAAAACTGTCGTGATATTAGTAGCGCTGAAGAGAGGTGTGGAAAATAAGGTCTGAGGGAGGATGCTATGAATTCCATTATCACACTTTTGTGTCTAGATATCTCTCTTCGGAATTCGTCATGTATGTAAAGATCAGCCTCATTAAGTGTTTTTTGAGTAACATTTGTAAAACAGAAAAAATAAAAGTAAATATACGTACGTCATGTACAAATTATTGTGTTTAAATGTGTTTGAAAAGATTTCCATATATCTGACCATACTTATACTAAACTAGAGTCAAATCTACGAGACATTGTATTAATGTTATACACATAAGACCTACTAAGCCACAATTCCTAGCATCTTTAGCTGCAAAAGTAATATAATTTTCAACTGGATGTCTGTCTCTTATTTCTATAAACTGGAACTTATTGTTGAGCTTATTTTGTTTTTGTATGGTGGTTGACTATTGAAATGTTCAGAGGAAGTTCAAGATTTCACCAATGATGGATAGCTATACTTTGCTACTAAAAGTGGAAGGATATCATATTTTAAGCGGAAGGATATTTTATGCGATCCATAAAGCATTACATTCTATCCTCATTTCTTAGATGCGTAGTGACCGTTATAAAAGTTCACAATCAACAAACGGAAGTGTGTTCTCACATAAGATAACTTTTTAGAGGAAAAAAGGTGGTACGTGTTTAATAGTTAAATATTGGTATCGGCTAGTGTTAGGCACCTTTTCGAAATGTTAAACGATTTATTCGTCAACTTCTCGGTTAATGTGATAGAGTGTTATAACAAATTCATTTTTATCAGCCTTATCTATTTAATGCAACACTATCAAGTCAAGTAATTGCTAATAGATGTTTTGAAGTGAAAGCTATAGTATTTAAAATCAGTAAGCTTCATTCTATAGTACAATTCATTATTTTCACATCTGATGCTCTTATGTAGCGCCTTTAAGAATGCAGTGGTAGTCGCAGTATTATCCAAATCCTGTCACTTGGTGGTACTTTTCATATACCATTTATGCGTCCATGTTATCCAAGATATTGGTAAGTGGTAAATGCCACTTACAACAAATACAAGATCAAAATAGTGTGCAAAGAAATGGGTCACAAAGCGTGAAATTGATGATTGAAGGATCTTCCTGCATCTAGATCCTTTCAAAAGTAAAATATTCCTGATGTTTCGATTACCAAAGATAAATAATCAAAACAGACAATGATGTGTTAGGAAAACTCCTTGTTTGCGAAATTCTAAAGGGACACTAACCTTTCTTTAAGTTTTAGTCTTGAGCCAAATGTACTAATTTAATTGAAATATGTCAAATCTCTCAATATCTGGAGATCGCTATCTTATCATCTTACAATTATAGGCAAATTAAAGCGGACAAAAGACTTGATAGGAAAGGTAAACCAATTTCATGATTCTAGGTACTTTTAAAAATATTACACCAAACAATGCACAGCTTAATAGAGTTACCAGTACCAAATTCTTGGGAATTATAGTAGACGAGAATTTGATGTGGAAAAATTAATTGTACATCAGAAACTATTTCAAGAAATGTTGGTGTCAACAACAAACTTAAGCATTTTATTCCTTAAATTTATATTGTACTCTTATACTTCCATACCTGAATTAAAAAGGGGGTAGGCTATTTAACAGGTCTCATTGGCCTTCCAGCCGTCTCCTCCATACGATTTTAATTGTCTGTCATTTAGATGTATTGTTTTATATGGAAATAGTAAAGTTGAAGTTGAAATTAAATTTGCTTGTTGTCCTCATTAACTAATCCAGCCATCTATATTAATGAAGCATCTGGCATGAAAACTGGCATTGTAAATACTAATTTCTGCAGTTGTTGTTAAACACTGCCAATGTGTTATAACTCAGGGTGGTGCATAAAATGATTTTATGAAGTTGTGCTTCCTTGAAAAGAATATCATTAAAACAGTTTACTCTTGGTATCCTCCCGATCATTACTAAAACAAATTAATGCTTATATCTTTCTCTTTGAGCGACAATAAACGATAAATCGATGAATACTAGAACTAAATGCTTTTAATAACATTTACTATATGTATAAAGTAAATGGAAATATAGTTACAGAAGTCAAGTTGACAGAAGTTATAGGTGCAAAACTTCCTTCATGACATAGTTCAAGCGAGATTTCTTTCTTTCAGTCGTTCTACTTTATTCTCACCTTTGTATTTAATATTCAATCCTGATATTTTTAAAAGTAGGATTACATTAAGTGATAAACCAGGATTTTGTACTTTGAATGAGTGATAATATCCTAACCTCTAACCTACTTTCTTAAAAATTCCCCTTTTCGAAATGACCTGATTTATTCCCGATTCTATTGAGGTGAGGAGGGACCTCTGGCATGTTACAACTTCACGATCATGTTTATCTAATATTTGGTCCAATTACCGTATTGAAAGCACCATGGTATTCCAAGCTGTTTAAAGCTCCTCAATGTTATTTGATCAAGTTCAGGATAATGTGTTCTCCCTCTTTCAGTTTGTTCAATTGGAAGTTAAGCCTTTTTCAAATGAGGCATAGAAGTCGAAACAACCTGTTGCCATGGGACGTCTTACATTAGGTGATGATGTCATGGTTATTGACTCAACATGCAATGTATACCTCACTCCAAAGATTAAATGAAAACTATGTTCATTCATATCTATCGTCGAGAACTATCAAAGTAACCCCAACAGCAATTGTTAACATGGTGAACTGAATATCATTATGAGTACCGTACCAGTGTTTTAGCCATTTTAAAGCTTGTTTTAATTCTTCCCGATTTTTTTCCCAATATATTCTACTTTCATTTTATTTTTTTTTAAAGTAAAATTGGTCGCAATTGTAAACGTGTATTAACATTTAAACAATATAATAACTACACATGCTTTAGTGAGCTTCAACGAAAGTTTTACAAAAATCCATAGTCATAACGCTAACTCAAATAAAATGATCAATACACTCTGACGTGATCTTATCTTATAAAAAGAAGGTTCTCCAATGAATACTGACATATTATGTTTCCTGGTTTTGACGCCTTTGCAGTTTATTCAAAATATCAGTGTCAGAATTTATCGAGTTATGATACTTTGCATGTTTCATGTCATTTAAAACAAACATTAGAAGATAAGAAATAACACTGGAATATATCAATCTCATTTAGAATTTAAATTTCAAGATACAGACGTGATTTCCTTTCTAATAATGATGGCAAAAGATATAAAGTCTTTTTTATAAAGTCTATCATGAAGTTTAACATTTTGAAACAACAGAAACCATTGAGTTGAACATTTTAAATAAATGAGGATTTATAGATATTGCTTTAGATCTTGATTAGATTGCAAATAGGCATTAGTCAAGATCGTGCTTTTCAAAATAGACTTGCTGCGGAACATATTTTTTTTTATAATATATATGTATGGAAGACCTTACAAATATCAGTACAGCCTGCCAGTAGTTAAGATAAATTCTCTATTCTTGTGAAGTTATAAGCAAATATAGAAACATACTAGTATAACCAATGATGAGATATTCAGTGACAGTGCTTGTTAAAGTCTCAAAATTAAAATTAAAAAT
Source organism: Ophiothrix spiculata (assembly GCA_000969725.1). NCBI lineage: Eukaryota > Metazoa > Echinodermata > Ophiuroidea > Amphilepidida > Ophiotrichidae > Ophiothrix > Ophiothrix spiculata. The sequence continues at coordinate 50,441 of JXSR01S031227.1, forward strand.
AGTTTGCATCTTGAAGAAATATGCTTAAACTACAACTAATGTCGTCTCAAATAGAATTCATCTCACCTCAAAAATACCAAGAGAGCTTTCAGGAAAAATATAAATGTGATGTCTATATTACAGTATATTGCAACACTCTATATTCCACAAAAAGCTTTTAGAAGAATGTGGAATTGAATGTCTATATTTACATATTTATAGTTGAATTAATTGAACATTAGCACTTGAAAATTTCACTATTTATAGATACTAAAAAGGTCGGTGGTAAGATGTAAATGGTAAATATATGTGTGAATCTTTCCATCAATTTTTTCATTCCTTTATCAATTTGGTTTCGATCTTCATACTAAGCAATTTCAAGCTCAAATTGAGTTCGTTTCAGCAAATCAGACACCTATAAATCTGCATGCTCAAGTCTTACATTAGGCATTCTTTCTTGTAATCCTTTGGGTAATCATGACATTGTTAGTAATGTTTTGATATTTATATGACACAAATGTGTCTGTCAAAACCTCGACAACATAAAACAAGAATTGAAAATTTATTTCAAAACATGGAATTCAATCTGTCTTAACCAATATAAATCAATAATCTATGTGTCAAATAATTCACTTTTCTGCATTTTCTGTCTGATAAATATATAGTTTTTCATATAAATTTATGAAATAGGCTAGGTATGACCAATATATGTTGACATATAGGGATTCATCTTAGATAATGGGGTAGTCGCTCTGTTTGTTGTCTTCATAAGAAGTCCAGTGGATACCTGTTGTGGATTTTATGATATGAGTTACTTTTGCATGCGATATCAATGTCAGTTTCAGAGAGACATTTATTAGAATGTTGTTAGTTTCGTTTGTTTTATGTCATTAAATGTTAGAATACGAAAATTGAAGGTAACATATATGGGTCATTACACAGCGAGGCTCGACAAGATGCTATTGTTGTGGAATTGGTTGGTTTAGATGCTGCTGTTGATGCTGCTTTTGTTATCCCTTGTGGCTGAACAGTTGGTGACATTTGATTGGTTTCAGAACTATGATAGCAGACCACATATTTCATGTTATCTGCATATCTGAAGACAGGTAATCGAACATAGTTTTGTGTTTGCTCAACATGCTCAAGGTAATCATAAGTAATAAATGCTGTAATTATCTAAAAACATTCATACTGGAAAGCAGTATATCATTCATAAACATGGCCGAGTGCGATTGAGGTAACAATGTCATAAGGGTGATGGGAATCTTAGACAAGTAACCTATTATAGCCTTTATTAATGACACATTTTCAAAGTAACTTTTACCATAGAAAATATTACTAAAAGTTTGAACAATTCGAAAGAGTTTTAAAGGTTGCAAGTTTGTTGCTGTTCTATGCCTAATTTAATACCATGAATTTTTTATTGCAATGAAAGAGTAAACTCAGAGCATACGGAATCTACAGTGTACGTCGTTCATGCTTGAATTATACGATTATGAAGCGATTACTGTTAATAACTTCCTAGGTCGCGTGCGGGTCGTATAACTGTAAATATTGTCCACATTAACATTTACGAATACATAGCCGGTCAGTGACAATAATTACAACCAGTCATTTCTGCCTTTATGTAATTTGTACAAGGGTTCAATGCCTTAGAGAATGCAAATTTTGCTTTACATGATTTATCAAATCAAATCAAATCAAATCAAATTTATTCACAATATCATACAGAAAAGTATCATAAAAAAACACATAAATCAAGACAATGATATTGTGGGAATGGTCAAAAGGCCAAAATGACCCGAAGGGACTATCCCCTGAAGGACATCTTTTTAATCACACAAAATCAAAAGTAAAACGGTACAAAATACATACAAAAAACCAAACATACGCACAGAGGGAGGCATGCGAAAACCAACAAAATCAGTTGTAACTAGCAAAAAGATTGGATTTATACGTGTTTTTAAAATGTTTGACAGTCTTACATTGTTTTATATTTGACATGCTTTAATTCTGGGATGATTATTTCTCGTGTCACGAAACATAATCGAATCCATATAAGATTTTCAATACGGGTATTAGAGATGATTATAAATTCTTAATGAAATATACCAATTTTAAAAATTAACATCTTCTTGAATTCTTGATATGACTTAATTGAGCTCAGGTATTGCTTGTTAAAACTTGGTTTAATAGCCTTGCAATAAACTGTTTGTCCACTGGAACACGACCTCAAACCAGACAATTACTTGTTGCTCAAATCTGCACAAAAAGCCGTCCTTGAATTTTGTTAACAAGTACTTTTGCAATGTGTAAAATATATACCATTATCGACTACACTAAACTAAACCACAAAATGACATAAGCGCCAGGCGTACCATTTCAACATTGTCTCCATAACAGCTTAGTTGAAGGTTTTAAGTCACGAGCACGGGTCTTAACTTGACGAAGACCCTGATGTCAGTGACGACAGAGACGTTTGTATACCTGAATCTTGACCTACAACTATCTTACTTCATTTTGACATAGAAGCTAAAGTCTCAAACATCATCGTATCACAACGACATCATGGACAGTCCTCTCCATAATGTGTATTACTTAGCTTTTATACGCAATTCAGATAGTATTTTTAAGTATAGAGTATTTGTCTTTTCAATATGAAAAGCTTTGCAGAAATGCGTACGTTACATTTTCATCATTTTTGGACATGTTACATGCCCCTGAATATGTAATTTATTATTACCATAAGTCAAACATAATATTTAAATGGCCATTAAAGAGAGTGGCACACGACCTTTGTGCATAAACACTTCACTTATAATTGATTGTGTACATTAAGGGGAAGTCCCTACTTGAAAAAACAATAGGGCTTTTGTGTAGGTGTGAAACTCAAGTGGTTTGTTTTGATATACATGAGACATGGGACAGATTGGAGTGGCCTGGTGAATTCTAGAACATGTTTGCTAGAATGGCATGGAATAAAG